>QLPF01000022.1:0-12035 GCA_003314045.1 Hygrophorus pudorinus
AAATTGCATTATTGGCTGATCCATCTTCAATGAGAAACTCCAATATGGGCCCAGCCATTTCCAGTGGGAAGTTCAAACATTGGCTGACCCGTCTAGTACGACTACAATACTAATCTCAGCCGATCCATTGCTTATGACTACAATACTATTGTCGGCCGACCTATCATTTACGACTACAATTCCAATATCGGCTGATGTCCGCTGGCCCATCTCTAATGTCATTTTGTCACCGTCCGCTCCCCCATCTTAGATGGACAAAGTCACTGGAAGGGCTGTAGTAGCCATGGTGCTACAGTGCCATGTTGTACTTGTACATTTGTTCATACAGTGTTGTGGAAAAGAATATTGATTATTGAGAATATTTACTTGTCATAGTAGTCATAGTACTGGTGCTGGTACCATATTGTATTTAAACAAGAAAGTGAGCATAGCATGCAGTGTGTGATCTGCGGGTAAATGGTGATCATTCAGGGCACAATTTGCTAACACTTATGGGTGTGTAATGGTCACGACACGCAATGGGCACAGAGCTACAGAAATAAAGGGTATGCTAGAAAAGAAGGCTTCAGAGGAAGTCAGACTCAGCTCCATGTTTGACCTCTTCTCTACTAAATGCACTTGATCAGACATTGAGGCAGCATGGGACATGATCCCCCCATAAGCACTGACAGTCACCTACACCATAGCACCTCCAGTTGACGGAAGTGGCTGAGGGGTTCACACGTAATGGCCAAGAGGTAGATGAAGCCAGCGCCAGCAATGCTAGCCACACGTTTTTGCAACGAGAACAAGTTGTGTCCCCAGTGACTAATCTGCAAGGGAGATGAACGATCAGGAGGGCCCCCTGATAGTTCACCTCCCTCCTCAGATGTCGATTTTTTCTTCTTGACTTCATTGCACTTTTTTCAGTGACCTTGTTGTTCTGAGTGCTGTGTTGGGGATCTGGGGGTTCTTTGAGTGCTAGTTGTGGTGTCCAGTTGGCCACTTCTTTGATCTGGGGGCTATTTGAAATCTGGGGGTTGTGTTACATTGGGGATCTGGTTGCGTTATGTTGGGGATCTGGGGGTTATGCTGCACCTGTTGGGCAGTTCTGGGATCCAGAGGCTCTTCCTTTGGGAAGATAGGGCTGGTGTTTCAACCACTGTGATGTGAGTCTATGTTAGGGTATGCTACTAGTCTTCAGACTGCCCACTGCTCTTGGCCCTTATCTTCTCGGCTTGCATAGCATATGATGTTGGATTTCAATCCTGTAAAGGAGACTAGCCGCCAGTCTTCGGGCTGCCTGCCACCCCCACATCATGATGTTGTGTAAGAATATAGTATCATGTTCTCATGCAAAGCTAAGTCCCCCATTACCTGAGTGTCTCATATCATTGCCTGAAGTCCCTCTATTCTGATACCCAGACTTGTTTCTTGTGAATTGTTATGAATTATCAGTGTTATAAAGGTAAGAGCTCATCATTTCCCACTGTCTGATGAACTCAGCTAATTGCAGGGTCTGAGGGGTGCTCAGCCAGAGTAGGGGGCCTATATTGTTGTATTCCTGTTTAAGGTAAGTACTCATCCTCCCACATCTTCAAATAAGCACTCATTTATTACTGTAGAGTGCAAAGACATGTTTAAGATGAATGTCAGATAATACAGGTTCATATTGGTTCCTCAGGTATGTCACAATTATGTTATGTCTTCATATAGCACCTAATTGAGAACTTCAGAGGCCAGAGATGCGTTTCAGATGAATGTCAGATAATACAGTTTCATAGTGGTCCCTCAGGTACGTCACAATTATGTTATGTCTTCATATAGCAGCTAATTGAGTCAACTACAGTTTAGAGCATTTCTCATTCTCATTTCTGACTTGCCTATCCTCTTTGTAACCTTCTTTTACTTGTACATTGATTTCTGAGGAGGGAGATGAACCATCAGGAGGGCCCCCTGATAGTTCACCTCCCTCCACAGACATCAAATTTTTCCCCTTAATTTTATTTGAACTTCAATAAAAATCACAACGATATGACATGAGACCATAAATAAGGTGTGTTGCAGCTCACATGTTGGATAATGTCACGTGACCTCAGCTAATGATATTAATATATCTATATATGGTAATAAATAACATTGTTCTTCTGTACCTACACCTCTATTCACCTTACATCATTTCTACAACCACAGCAAAATAACAGCAATTATTATGGCCTCATCTACAGAATATGTTGCAATGCTCAATGAACATGTCAAAGCCTGGGTTGGCTTAAAAGGAAAGAATATATCTTATTGAGGCAGTCACAGACAAGATCTGCGCATACAACACAAAGACTGAAAGTGTGGACCCTGTCTCCCTTGATGTCCTGAAGGTTTGTGCATCATAGTGAGCCAATAAAGTGTTACAAATCATTGAAATGATTGGTTCCAAAACCATCCCAAGTTGAGAAAGAAAAAGGACTACCTAGACAAGCAAATGATGTACTTGCTGCCTTACAAATTGAATTGGGACACAAGGTGCTGCTGTTCTGAACCAAGGTCAGGGATTTATCAAATACAAAGAGGAAGGTCAGAAATCAGGATAGCATCAAGAGAGGTAATGAAGCAGGATTGAGCTATGAATAATACTTTTATCCCCAGGGATGTACAATGAGAACTCCATAAATTCTTGGCCAACAGTCACTGAGAGCCACATAATAATGTAATAATATAATACTTGTTTCTCAGTTGACATGCACTGAGTGGTGCCCAATATAATATTTTTCTTCTCGGCTGACATGCACTGAGCAGTGGACAATATAATATTTTTCTTTTCGGCCAACACGCACTGAATGGTGCATAATATAATATTTTTCTTCTCGGCCGACATGCACTGAGCGGCACGTCACAAAAAATCTTTCCATGTTGGCTGACACGCAGTGGACACATATAATATTTCTCGGCCCACCCATAATTAAATATATCTCAGCTGACATCAGCCAACATGCAAAGGCTGCTCTTTGTCATTCTCGGCTGTCACGCTTTTAGCATCCATAATTGACTGCATTGGCTGCGCACCTGTACCTGCGGACACCGTACCCTTCGTGGGTAAGGGTACATACCGCACTGTATATAACTGTGGTATTCACAAACACCACGGTATACCTTATACCCGCGGTATTTGTGATATCTTAATTGTATTCTACTGTATGTAAGGTCCATTCTCACCTCATGAACACAGTGCACACGTCAATTGACATGGTGTGCATGGTTGCAAGATGGTGAGGATGTGTAATATAAACGAGACCGCCGTCTCACTTTTGGGGTGGACAGTGTGAGGTGGTGAGAAACAAAGCCGCTGTCTTGTGTTTGTGAGTGAGACGGTGGGTTGAGGTGGTGGTGGACGATGTTGAAGCTGTTAGTGTAGATATGTAATATAGTTACAAGTTTACTCACCTTTGCGCAGCTGGGGTGGGTGCACCACCACCAGCTGCACCCGAAATCCTCCTGGGACACGGTCCCCCGCTATAACGCATCCCCAGCTGCTCGTGTTCACATCATTGGTCCTTGCCCGGGTATGGTGGTAGTTGCTGTTGGCCAGTGACATGTGTGACATCAACTAAAATATAAAGAAGTAAGTCAAAATAAGTTGAAAAAACCCCTACTGACAGCAGGGAATATACCTGCCGAAAACCCATATACCGTGGTGTCAGGTCACAGTATGGTCAAGGGTACAAAATCCTGAGACCGTACCTGTACCTGCCATACCCATGACCGTGACACTGCGGTGTTACCCTTACCCCTGTTAAACCCTACTCACGGTATGTACTGTACTAAACTGGATATGTCTGATGCATACAAGCAAGTACGCATCAGAGAATCAGATGTGCCCAAAACAGCATTCTCTACCATATTTGGTACCTTTGTGAGCTATGTGATTCAACAGGGCGATTGCAATGCACCCTCTACATTCCAATGTTTAATGACATTTATAATCTGTGAATATACAGGACGATTTGTCCATGTATATCTCGATGATATATTCATATTCTCTAATAGCCTAGAGGATCATGAAAAACAATTACAGCTTATCTTTGACAAGCTGTGTGAAAGTCACTTATTTCTAAGTGCTAAAAAAGGGGACTTAAACTCCACGAGAATGGACTGTTTAGGCCATATAATCACTGATGAAGGCATATTGCTCGATGAGGACAAGCTCAAACACATTCGCGAATGGTGAAGGCCAAGAGACTATAATGATGTACAGTGTTTCTTGGGACTGGTGCAATACCTAGCCCAATTTATGCTAGATATATCTGCCTATACAAGCTCTCTACCGGGTATGACCCATAATCATCAGCCCTTCATATGGGCTCCATTACACAAAAAGTGTTTCGAAATGATTGAAATCATTGCTTGTAATACACCAATATTAAAACCGGTGGATATGCAAAAACCTGACCCTATCTGGGTCGTATGTGATGCCTCCACAAGGGGTATTGGAGCATTTTACAGTCAAGGACCAGAATGGCACAAGGCACGCCTAGCTGGATTCTTATCCAAGAAATTTACACCAGCTCAGTGTAATTATCATATGTGGGAACACAAATTAATAGCCATATTAGAGGCTTTAGTCAAGTGGGAGGACAAGCTCATTGGATGACGATTTATCATGGTGACTGACCATAAGGCATTAACCTTCTTCAAATCGAAGATACACATGTCTGATAGACAGACATGGTGGTGGAAATTCCTATCCCACTTCGAATATGACTTGGTTTACACCAAGGGAACCTTGAATAAGGTAGCAGACTCATTGTCCCGGTATTATATCACCAACAAATTGTCAGAATTACACTCACCAAGTGAATATGTCAATATAGATGCACAGATAGACCCTAGCAGGGACTTCACAACGGAAAACCGTAAGAATGAATTAAAGTCAGGTTTCCCTGAACCTATCCTTGTAGCAGCATGAGGAAAGGTGATAGCTAGACCTGCTATTCAACCCGTTAAAACGGTACCAATTCACTTAGAGAAATCAAGCGATTTAATGGCTCAATTAGGCCAATATTATAAAGAGGATAGTATCCTCAATAAAATCATTGCAGCTCCCGTACAATAC
Organism: Hygrophorus pudorinus; assembly: GCA_003314045.1. Lineage (NCBI taxonomy): Eukaryota > Fungi > Basidiomycota > Agaricomycetes > Agaricales > Hygrophoraceae > Hygrophorus > Hygrophorus pudorinus. The sequence continues at coordinate 5,087 of QLPF01000022.1, forward strand.
ACAAGCTATTGGCTTGACAGCCAAAAGTTATACACAACTAGTTGTGAAAACAAAAATATATTGTGCATTCCAGACGCATTATGGAAGGGGAGGAGGATCCCCGAAATAATAATTGATGATACTCACAGTGTATTAGGCCATATTGGCCATAATAAAACACTAAAATACCTTAGAAATTGGTTCTGGTGGCCCAAAATTATACGCGATATGATTGTGTTTTGTGAATCATGCGGCAAATGCCAAATGATAAAAACAAGTAATCAGCACCCAGTGGGACTGTTACATAGTCTGCCAATACCTAATTGGCCATGGGCCTCAGTAGGCATCAATTTTATGGGACTGCTCCCTGAAAGCAACGGATACGACTACATAATGGTAGTCATATGCCGATTGACCTCCATGCTACACATGATAGCTACTGTTATCACGGTGAAAGCTACGAAAGTAGCTGAACTCTACTATAGAGAAATCGTCCATTTACATGGATTACCAGAATCAAAGTCTCTGACCAAGATTCTAAGTTTACTTCCAAGTGTTGGAAGGAATTACACCGCATTACCGGTGGAAAACTGTTAATGTCTACAGCATTTCATCCTCAAATGGATGGTGCTATGGAATGTTCAATATGTTCGATTAATCAGGCACTCCGTGCCTTCGTAAACGATAACCAAACTGATTGGAATGACAAATTGCCATCCATAAAGTTTGCATTCAACTCTATGTAGTGTATTGCAGGGGTACAGGAATACCTGCAGGTACTATGCAGGTATTCGGCCAGGTACGGGTAAGAGTAGCAGAATTGTTACCCGAATGTGTACCCGTACCCGGGGCCTGTACCCACCTCTTATATTTGTACCCATTACAAAACTAGTGGCCATGTGATTTGTAGACACAAAAAAGAAAAGCTATGACAGAGAAAAAGTCACACTATGGCCCCTACCACATCCAGCCAATTTCCCACACACCCCTTGCCTTATATGGTAATAGCTAAGTAGAATACATCAATAAAGCAGTTTTAACTGGAGTCCTGTGGATGATAAAATTATATAAAAATTGTGATTAGTAGGCTTACACCTCTAGGTGTTCACAGAAAAATAATCCCCTTGTTTGATTGCATAGTCACTTCAGAATAAAGAACTTGTCCCAGATTTATGCTTATATTTGAGCAACTATGGAATAAAACAAGAGGATTATTTTTCTGTGAACACTCAGAGGCATCAGCCTACTCATCACAAATTTTCTATAATTTTATCACCCACAGGACTCCAGTTAAAACTGATTTATTGTATATATTCCACTTAGCTATCACTATATAAGGAAAGGGGTGCATGGGAAATTGGTGCACCCAGGGTGCCAAATAGAATCACCCAAAATAAAAATAAATCTGTGCCCTAGGTACTGCAAACAGCTATAAAACACAGAAGTTCACAAGTTGGAAAAAGACATGAGTACTCCAAGAGGTTAAAAAAAGTGATGTAGTTTCCATAATGAAGTACTTGGGGTGCCTGATTCAGGGCCAGGAAACTCCAATCCAGTCTGATCTAGATTAGCATCTACATGTGAACTCTTGGCTATAAAGCTTTGTCAGATATTGCTTTATGTCAATAAATAAAAAGACACACCTGTGCCCCCCTGATCTGTGGCTGAAAATAATACAGAAAAGTTTGTGAAATATTACATGTCATGAGGGATAAACATACATGAGTGCATATGAAATTGCAACCCAGAACCTGGGGTGCCTCCCATAAATCCTGAGCTGGACTGTGATGGTGGTGCTACATGAGTGCCTTCCAAAGATCTTGAGCTGGACTGTGGTGCCACTACATGAGTATATATGCATCAGATATTACACACCATAAACAAGAAGTCGTTTACACTGATTATTGTTGACAATAAGGTGCTGGCATTCAGGCCACTGCTCAGCATCTAAAACACACAAAGATTTATCAGATATCACTGTACACATAGATGATTCAAAGGCTACACACATATCTTTGCAACTATGTGGGTAGAAAGGCCTGTCAGAAACTCCTTCACATAAATGGAGAAAAACTGCTTACATGGGCCTGGATCCTGGCCTTGACTGATACGTGTGTTGATGAGATTTAAGATTGCTTTATGGTGTGTCAGGCGTGAAACAACTTGAAGAAGGCTCAAAAAGGTCAGTCAGAGTGTACTTCATACAAATAAAAGACTACACACTGCCTTGCATGGACACTATGGCTACAAGAGGTAGAAGAACAATCAGATACTACATTGCATGCACAATATGAAGCCACACACATTTTTGGTTCTCACCCAGAGCTACAAGCCAGGGCAGAGATGTTTGTTAGACATTACCAAGGACCATGGAAGCACCTACGGTATTTTCGAGGTCCATCATAGTTTATAAGAGGAGCCACTACAAGGAGACATGGAAAGGTTTGGAAGATACTTCTTTTAAAGAACAGGAAATTACTGACCAGTGGATAATGAACATGGCTGATCATCGCCATTATGATACATAATCAAGTGACTATCCCTGCCACCAGGAGTTACATAACCCTTATGCCCTTTCCTACATTCACAAAAGAAGGCTGAAAGGCGAGTCCATCAGGATTACTTCTTGCAGTATACAAAGTACAACTTGCTCACCATGTTCATATTGTCCCACCCTACGCCGCTGCTTGCTCAAGTTCTCCGTTTTGAAAGGGACACGCCCCCGCCTAACTAGCATATAGTCACTGGGGTCAGACAGCCGCGGCAGCGCCGGATCAGCATATATTCATTCGAATCAGTGAAGAGTCTCACCGGATTTCAGATTTACTATCATATTCATTTAGGGCCCGAGCCTGCAGAATAGGCGCGCACAGCACACCTACCACCCCTGCAAGAGTGACGCCAACCAGAAAGACATTTTTGAAGATCATAACGGGAGTCAAAAGTCGAGGTTTGGTGACCAGCACCAAATTGAAAGGAATCTTAGAATGGGGATTGTATGAATGACTGACGACTCATCCTTTTACCGCGATGCGTTGCGGATCGGCGCCATAAATTTCCTGTGCACCATATTTTCAGCTGCCAGTGTACCTATTTAACAGCAAAAAATGGCCGTCAAGTAAGCGGTACAAAGTGTACCTTCTAGTCTCCGAGTCCTTCCGTGACGACCATCAGGCGCTCCGTCGTCATCGCAGCGGCTTATTTCCGCGCTCTGAGTTGGCAGGTGTTGGTCAGGTGGTGATTTGCTCGGAACATTCCTGGGGACACCCCGGCATCAAAGAGCTTGTATGACGAACCCGATTGCTGTTCTTCTGGTCCTTTAATGGGTGTTTCCATTGGCGTGTATTTTCTTATTTCTCAGACAGTACAGCTGATATACGCTCGTAAGTAACTTTCTGCGCTACGAGTAGTGCGACTGGCTTACTAGTATATTTGTCGTGTTTGGATATTTCAGTACATGTGCGTCAGCGTGACAGGCCTCTCAGATTACCTATTTTATTATTCAGACGCCCTAACCCGGACATCTGAATCATTGCTGGGGTAATCTGTCGCTTCATGGCTTTTCCAGTAGCAACAAATGCCTCATGAGGAACCTATTCTTATCAGCGATGAACACTGTAAGAGAAGCTAACTGCGTACTTCAGTGGCATCCATGTTCTTCGAACTGTCAACAAAGCCGCTTCTTGGCACAGGGCGGTGATCGCAGCTCCAGAACACCCGTCAGTCTGCAAACCAGAATGACGTCAAGTTCCAAGCAGGAAATTGTTAGAACGGAAGAAACGTTAGAAAACTTGCTCACCAGCATTGCAATCTCGTATCGTCAAGATCTCTTCTCTGCCTTTCTGTTCAGGTGGCCCAACATACAGAATGCCAGTGCGGTCCAGTCGGCCAGGACGGATGTCCGAGTTACCCACTGATAGGTAACTAAATAGTAGAGAAAACTTGACCGAGCTGACAATGACATCTGGCCTGTTAGCGGCAGCCACCACCGTGACTCCCGAAAGGTCCTGCACGCCATCCATCTCATTCAATAGACTCGTAAGTACGCCTTGTGACCCTGCTCCGGAATCCGTGGTTGCCGACGCACGAGACGCATCAATTTCGTCTTTCAACAGAGGATCAAACACCAGAGTGAGCAACAAGTAGTGAAGATGGCTGAGAAGATGATGGAAGGCGAAGCTGCCCGAGCCTTCCTGAAAACCTCGCGGACAGCGCGTTCCGATTCTCCAACAAATTTGTTAAGAAGCTCCGATCATGATTCCATCGATTAGAAAGAGGCTGTGAGACGTAAAACTGATGCCCGCACTTTTTTTTGACAGCCACGAAATTGACTCCACTTTCACAAGCACACGCTCTCACCAGGACGGTTTTACTGCATACGGGTGGACCGTACAGCAGGACGCCTAGTCTATCGAACGCTTCGGGGTGCAACAAAGGCCACTCGACAGCCTCTCGCAATTTCTGGATCACGGAATCTTGGCCTCCGATATCAGAGTAACGCAGGGAAGGTCTTTCGAAGAACAATGAACGCATAGCAGATGGTCGGACAAAGGGTAGGGATGCAAGAAGCTCGGGGAGCGTCAAAGTCAGCTGCGGTACTGAGAAGTGATTCGACAGAGGGCGAGGATGGATACCCGCTTCACGCACACCGGCGCTATGACGAAGTCACAAATTATATTCAGAATCCCACTGTGATTGGCGCTACCACCTCCTGAGTCCCAGCTTCAGCCGTGGTATTCTCGGCAGAAAGTTCATTAGCACCGTGGGCTCTGAATCCCAGTGAAAAGCGGTGATGTCGAGAGCGTCTGAGATCGGCACTGTGGGGAGAAAAACCCTGGTTTATCAGTGGGTAGGTCGCTTGTTTGGTATAATAGATCACCTAGTCCCTGATTTTCCTGTTGCTTGATTTCAGCGACATCCATTGATTGCTGATTTCCAGTATGGATCACTTATTTCTAGTGCATGTCATTTATTTCCAGTACCCTTAAATAACAGACCCACTGTTTTTCAAAGAGTAGGGCAATGGGCTGATCTACTTAATTATTCTCATCTTATATTCATCTTCTTCGGCAATAAAATAACAGTGTTATTGAGATAATTAAACTATATTAAAGCATGGGGAATACGAACACACACAGTGTTGGAATATGGAGAGATTCCAGTATGATCATTACCAATCATGATCGTGGGGCAAGCCTCCCGCAAATGTTACCCAGGTCGCCGTTTCCACTCCACCCCGTTTCACTTCTGTACATTTAGTATACTCCACTGTTTTCTTTGTACACACATAGTTTATCCTTTTTACTTGGCTCATTACATTTACCTACATAGTATAGACGAGCGAGTTCATAGCACCAATAGGGTGGTTCACGCATCCCCGATTCGGCCTCAAGTCATGCCTCAAGTCCGCCTCAATTCGGACCTCAAGTTGCCCCAAATTGATCAGAGTTGGGTCAGAGTTGAGGCCGAGATGTGTGAACGGTCTTGTAATTTCAAGGTAATTGCCCCTCACTTCGCTTATGTCGCTTACAAAAATTATATATAGGTTGATAATTTAATTTGTTGTAAGTCCTCCAAAATGCCCACTGTCTCTGAGCGGCAAACCTTGATTGAGAGGGTTGTACAAGCCGGTGAGGCAGACCTGTTCCAGGATCTCAGAGATGAATTAGCAGACGAGATGGACTCACCCTCATCTTCCTCAGCTCTGAGTCCTTGCTATCCTCTGCTGACTTCTCGCCATCATCTTCTGACTCCATGCCATCTTCTAACTCGACCTCTGAATCTCAGTTGTCAAGTTCTGACTCGGAGTCTGCTTCTAGAGTCATGTCAGAGGACACAGACGAAGAAAATACACAGACGATGGATGGGATAGCAGATCTACTATGTGCGATCACAGAGACCCGCATCCTCAATCCACACAATGTTCCCAAGTGCTTGCAGCTTCACCTGGTCCTTGTGGACTTCAAGGCAGATGATCTGAAACGTTTTCACCAGAATCTGCGTGTTTCTGCACATACATTCAATTCCCTGCTCAAGAAGATTGAAAATCACTCTGTATTCTCCAACAACTCTTATGCATCACAGATTCTGGTGTGCGAACAACTCGCAATCACGCTATTTCGCCTTGGTCATGATGGCAATGCGGCCTCCGTTATGGCAGTTGCGCAGTGGGCTGGGGTCAGTTCTGGTGCTCTTGTGAAGTGCACGCGCAGAGTAATGGTGGCCTTTCTTGCACTCCACGATGCCGTCATCTGTTGGCCGACAGAGGAGGACATAGAAGACGCGAAGGATTGGGTGGAGTCTGTTTCCTGTGCTGAATGGCGTGATGGATTCTGCATGGTGGACGGCACACTGGTTCTGTTGTCGCAGAAACCAGGTCATCACAGAGAAGCTTACTTTGATAGAAAAAGTAATTACTCATTGGACGTGCAGGTCACATCCATCCACCTCCATGTGTAGTTGCAGGCATCTGATGTTTTTTGGTAGCTTATTACGCTCCCGAATCTATGAATCATTGACTATGTCATTGGACACTGTGGAAGCGCACACGATTTGACCGTATTTCGTGACTCACACACCTCCAAGTACAGCGGCATTTTATTCAGGGAAAATGAATGGTTATGGGCGGACTCAGCTTACGCGCTCAAGACCTGGTGTATTACACCTTACAAGCAACCTCATGCTGCTGTATGCAAAAACAAGACCTTTAACTATCACCTTTCTCGGGTGAGTCTGCTATCCAAGTTGTTCATATGAAACTTACCAACTGCTTTGTATAGGTGCGCGTGAAGTCGGAACACGCCATGGGTTATATCAAGGGTCAGTTTTGCTCCCTCCGGGGGCTTCGACAACAGATCGACAACCCTCGGGATCATGAGTGTGCCTTGATATGGGTTAAAACCTGCATTGTTATCCACACGCTCATCAGCATCATAGAAAAGGGGAACGAAGATGAGGACTTCGTGGCTGA
>QLPF01000025.1:2684-40222 GCA_003314045.1 Hygrophorus pudorinus
CCAGCCGCAGCCGCAGCTAACTTAGCCGGCCGGCAGCTAAGCCAGCTCAAGCAACACTAGTTGGTCAGCCACTGCTTGCAAACAAGTGACGAGTTTTGTTCATCATGGATTGGTTTGGGTGGACATGCAAGGAAGATCCAGATCCTCTGTTATTTTGCAAGGATGAAATCCTAAATCTGGCCTTTCAGAATCTGTTCATCATTTGGCTGGGCAATGTAACTCAGCAGAGCATTTGGATCTCCAGTACAATGACAAGGAATACCTGGCTAGTATTTCTAAAGTGAAAACATCATTTGGCTAGGGAATAACTGAGTCTTCCCAGACTATCAGTTGCACTGCTGGCTCAGTCGTTCTGAGTTCTCTCCCCTACTAACTTAATCTGAATGACATCAAGATATTTCAGAACTGACATCTTCAAGTTCCGAGTTCTCTCCCTTGTTATCCAGCTAACCGACATTTATATGTCTCATTGTGCAGTGGTTGGTGGTACTTCAGCAAAAAAATGTTCAAGTCAAACATACCTACATAAATAGTCTTTTTTTGCCCACATAAACAAAGCAGTTTGGCATAGTTGGATAATGTACTGTAACACAGTGACGGGGTGTGTGGTTGCAAGTTCAAATCCTGAGTTGGGGATTTTCAAATAACTATATAGTTAGTCATAGTAGCTTAGCACAAATACTAGTCAATAAAAACTATCAACTTGAATTACTAACTACATTAAAAACATTGGTAGTCACTTGTTACTGGTTGATTAGTTATTCAGAGAGTGTCTACACAAATCTGTAGTAGTAACTACAGAGCACTAAGAGTTGTCTCTACAGAGACATTGTAGCAAGGTATAATTTTTCTGATGCTAGCAGTGACTAGCATTTCACAACCTCACAAATATCATATCACATTACATTGGTTCCCAAGATCTACACAGTTTCCCAGTGCATTGTACCTTTCTCTTCGACTGGTAACTTTGGGACTAGAGCTAATTACTGGTAGCATTACCCAACTTCATAAATATGTGGTGTGTTCACAGGATATGCAAAGTTTGTCTTCTTCATGTTGATTTGCCAATGTGACATACCTTTATATTCCTTTATATCAGGGGTGATAAATATTACTATGTTTCTGTATAATACTATCTTTGTAAAGGTCATGGAAAGCCTTGCTGTGATCGAGACATTTTTGTGATGGAATTCTGGAGCTGCTTTTAATCTGCAGGAGCTCTGTGTTAGCTGCAGAAAATATTTAAAGCAAACATACCATAGCTTCTCTTGCATTCTCACCATTTCCCCAATTTCAGAACCTTTGTCTGTTGTAATTTTATAAACTTGTATAAGGCTTATTAAGGCCCTATAGCAAGTGGGAATGATTTATATAAAAACTTATGCTCACTGTGCAGTATTCACAGGTCCAAATTGTGTATATTGGAATATGAATGTATATGCTGTTTATGAGGTTGTTGTAGTTGGGTAGATACAGAATGTGCGATGCAGACAGCGTGATATGGCTTGTTTGTACATGTGTACATAGTGACACGTGTCTGCAGTAAATAAGGATAATAATAATAAAAGGAAATTAAGGAGGTGGTAACAAGGAATCTTTGATTCTTCATACTCTTCCCCCTTTAAAAGGAAGTATTGATGCTAAATTAGCATGGGCCCATGAGGGTGTTGGAATCAATGACACATTCTGGTGGTTCATGCAAAGGCTCAACATGCCTAGCACGAGGCTCTGGCAAGTTCTTGTCAGCTGAGTCTTGATCGCCTTCTTCAGCATATATTGTGTAAGCATTGTCAAGTATCTCATCAATGGGTTTATTGCCTTGGAAGGCAGAGTGTGCATTCAGCTCTTCAGCTGATGCAGCAGCGCAGATATACTTTGCTATCATAGGCTTGACACTGTGTTTAGGCCGTTTGCTATGGTGTTTGATAGGCTCAGTGTGCTGTTTCTCAACGCGAGCTGGGGGAGGTGCTAGCATAGAGGCCAGCAATACCAGCACACACAATGATGGCATGTTCTGCATAACCACGGAACATGGTCTCATAGACGGTAGAGTCTAGCCCACACTGGTAATAGTGCATAGCGATGATGGCTTTGTCAAATGGTTTGTCGTCGGGGAAGTGACAAGCCTCCCAGAACTTGGGAATGGTGTTAGGGGCCACCAAGCCCAGGTATTGGCCATTGCCAAGTATTTCGAGAGCTTTAAGCTCGAATGCCCTGCAAGCAGAGCTAGTAGGCACACCATCCTGAAGGAATTGCCATACTGCTAGATCATCTGATTGGTATTGGTTCTTGTCATCGTGACAAATAGCTTTGGGCACATTGTTGTGATTGATAACCAGCTTGTCTACTGGGTATTGGTCTTGTTGGCCTGCAGGTGGTAATACTTTGGCTTGTAAAGCCAGTACTATTATTGCTCTTTGAGTGAGTGACTGTTGATCAAACAGAATTTTATATGCCTCGGCCCTAAATAAAGGGTGAGATGGGCCTATAGCCGGAGGCTCAGATGAGGAGCCTTTCTTCATGGGGAAGAATTCCAGCCCTTTGATGTTTCTCTATAAGGAGTCGGGGTATAACGACGGGTGACTGCCGGCTCCCAAGGCTACAGAATAGCTGTGTAGGCATGGGGGGTCCTATGACTGAAGATGGTTTCACCTTGGCCTTGAATGAGGCAATCTTGCTGCTAGGCAATGACTTTATCTCCTGAACAGGGCTAGCTAGTTTAGGAGGGACAATGAACCTGGCAAGGTTCGCAGTTTGGGCATATGAGGGCCCTGCTGTAGGCTGCATGGGTATGGGCAGCAGCCTGGTCAAAAGAATGAGCAATGACTTCCTTGTATTGTTGGGACAATTCCTGATCAATTGTCATACCCTTGTAGGGTTCATTGTCAATGCAAGGATAAGTTGCTGATGGAATGGTATCATCGGACTGGGTGTAGTCCCTTGATTTACCCTTAGTCGAGGTAGGAGGCTAAACCTCAATGTGAGCTTGTAGTAAGGGCTATGTTTCACTTTGAGCCTGTGAAGGCACAGTGTTGGCTTGGGCCAAGAGCTGTTTTTCCAAACTAGCTATTTTATCTTGGAGCCTTCACTCCTCATTGTACATATTGTCGCCTTGATTGTGCAACTGCACATTTTCTTTGTGTGCATCTCCGCAGGCACAATCATAGCCCTGGTCCCAAGCAGCTTGGTGGAGCTGCTTGTGCCAATAGGCACATTGCTTTTCATACAGGGCTTCAGTAGCCCCGTTATCGTGTTGTGCCACCAGGTGGGTGACATATTTGATGCATGCATGACATCTTTTTGGGTGCACTAGTGCGTGCAGCGTGGGGTCCACCTCCATTGAAGGCAAGACACGAGCTGTTAGGCTCATGATAGTAGGGGTTTCTTTGCATCTATGATGCAAAGATTGGAAATGGTGTCCCAAAGGACTGGAAACTTTGGCTGTGAGGCCTTTTTCCTTGCCACATGAGCAGGAACAGGACTGGGAGCTTAACCCACAACCAGGTGATCTCTGAGGGGTTCGGTGTGACATGTGGATACTAAGTTAAGAGGATTACAGTGGAGCTATAATCAACTTTTTATACCCATAGGCATCGGAGTCTGAATGCCACACTACTGTGTTTGGTGGGTATTTTCCACACTCCTGTATTTGGCATTTGCTCAGTCGCAGCTTGTCACACTCTTAGTGTGCTGGTAGTGTATGTTGCGGGTATGGGTATACCCACGGGTTTTTCTACGGGTACAGCTGCGGGTACGGGTATGGGTACAGCATCTGTACCCATGAAAAGATGGACCCTCAGAACATACCTGTCACTATAATGTGCAGACATGACTAATCATATAAAATCTCTTGTTTCCGCTCATATTATGGCCCCATCTAGTGAGTGGTACAGGTAACCTGGGGGTATTTTTGGCTGTACCCATACCCATACCTGCCGAATACCTGTACCCCCAGTGAGGGTACGGGTATAGTCGCGGGTACAGCCATTGTACCCCTGGGTATACCCGTACCCGTACCTGTGAGCAGGTATGTCACTTTTATAGTGTAATTCTACTTCATTTTACTTAAATATAACTTAACCCTCGCACTCAATTGAGGAGCAGAGGGGCCCTAGCTTTAATATAAATGAATTTTATACTACATAATATACAAACAAAATACCCCTTGCGCTTGTTTGATGAGCAGAGGGGTGAGGATGGAACTGGGTGGGGCCGGGATTGCTCAACAAGATCCCCTCGCGCTTGTTTGAGGAGTGGAGGGGTGGATGGGTGGTGGTGGTGGATTGTCTTGCATTTGAAGCGAGACGGCCGGGTGACATGGCGGAGGTGGGTGAGGAGGGACGGGGTGGTGTTATAAACTTGTGTAGGGCTAATTAAAGCCCTAGTACAAGTTGAATGAATCTTATAAAGACTGAATACTCACTATGCACTAATCACAGATCCAAATCAGTATATTTGAGTAATGAATGTTATGCAGTTATATGAGTGTGGTAGTAGTTATTGTTATTGTTATCGTGCGACACGGACGGCATACTATACAGTTGTTTGTACGTGTGTACATTGTGGCACACGTGTCTGCGGTAAATAATGATAATAAAATAATAAATAAAAGGATAAGGAAATTAATGAAAGTAACAAGGAATCATAGATTCCTTACACTCTTCCCCCCTTTAAGAGGAAGTAAGATGCTAAATTAGCATGGGCCCATGAGGGTGTCGGGATCGACGACACATTCCGGAGGTTTGGGTGTAGGCTCGATACGCCTGTTACGAGGCTCTAGTAGAAGCTCGTCTGCCACGTCTTGGTCACCTTCTTCGGCATATATCGCATATGCGTTGTCGAGGATCTCCTCGATGGGTTTGTTGTCTTGGAAGACAGAGAGGGCATTAAGCTCCTCGATGGATGCGACGGTGCAAATATATTTTGCCGTCATGGGCTTGACGTCGCATTTAGGCCGTTTGCCATATTTTTTAATTGGCTCAGCGCGCCGTTTCTCAACGCGAGCCAGGGGTGGTGCTAGCATAGAGGCTAGCGATGCCATAGGGCCGGTAGCAGATGCCGATGAGGCAGGGATGGTAGTGGTAGAATCCACAGGTGATGTGGGTCTGCCAGTTTCGGCACGTGCAAGAATGGCACATTCTGCATAGCCAAGGAACATGGCCTCATAGACAGTAGTGTCTAACCCACATTGGTAATAGTGGGTGGCAATGACGGCTTCATCGAAAGGTTTATCGTCGGGGAAGTGACGAGCTTCCCAGAATCGGGGAACGGTGTTTGGGGCGACCAAGCCCAAGTATTGACCGTTGCCAAGTATTTCAAGAGCTTTAAGCTCGAATGCTCTGCGAGCAGATCCAACGGGCGCGCCATCCCGAAGGAATTGCCACACCGCTAGGTCATCCGATCGATATCGGTTTTTGTCATCACGATGAATTGCCTTAGGCACATCGTTACAGTTGATGACCAGCTTATCGACTGGATATTGGGCTTGTTGGCCTGCAGGTGGTAGCACCTTGGCTTGCAATGCCAGGGTTATTAGCGCTCGTTGAGTGAGCGACCATTGGTCAAATGGAATTTTATATGCCTCTTTGGCGAGTACCCTGAAAGAGGGGTGAGTAGGGCCAATGGCCGGAGGTTGGGCTGAAGAGCCTTTCTTTGTGGGAAAGAACTCTGGGCCCTTAATGTTTCTCCACAAGGAGTTGGGGTATAATGACGGGTGACCGCCGGCTCCTAAGGCTACGGGTAGGCCATTTCGGAATAGCCTCATAGGCATGGGTGGTCCAATGACCGATGATGGTTTTACCTTCACTTTGAAGGAGCTAATTTTGACGCTAGGCAAGGGTTTCGTTTCCCTAACGGGGCCAGCCGGTTTAGGAGGGACTACGAATCGAGCAAGATTCGCAGTCTGAGCATAGGATGGTCCATCCGTAGGCTGCATGACAACTGGTAGTGGCCCAGGTTGGGACTACTCCATAGAGCGGGTAATGGCCGTGTTGTACTCTAAAGAGTACAGTTGGTCGATGGTCATACCCTCGTAGGGTTCATCATTGATGCGAGGATAAGTCGCAGGTGGTACGGGCACGGTAGGGCCGGACTGGGTGTAGTCCCTTGATTTGGGTAGGAGGTTGGACCTCGATGCGAGCTTGCAACCAGGGCCGAGTTTCACTTTGAGCCTGTGAGGGCACGGTTGGCCTGAGCCGATAGCTGTTTTTCCAAACTGGCTATTTTGTCTTTGAGCCTTCGCTCTTCATCGTAAAAGTCATCGATTTGGTTGTGCAATTGCACATTATCTTTGTGTGTGTCGGCGCGGCCACAATCATAGCCTTGTTCCCACACAGATTGGTGAAGTTGTTTGTGCCAATAGGCACATTGCTTTTCATACAGGGCTTCGGTAGCCCCATTATCGTGTTGTGCCACCAGGTGGGCGACATAATTGATGCACAGATTGCATCGTTTGGGGTGCACTAGTACGTGCAGCGTAGGGTCCATCTCCATTGGAGGTAGGACACGAGCGGTTAAGCTCACAATCGTGGGGGTTTTCTCGTGTCTATGATGCGAAGAGCGTGAATGATGTCCTGAGGGACCAGAGACTTTGGCTGTTAAGCCTTTTTCTTTACTGCGTGAGTGGGATCGGGACTGTGAGCTCAACCCACAACTGGGCGATCGGCGGGGGCTTCGGTAGGACATGTGGATACTAGGTGAGGAAGATTACAGCGGAGCTGTAATCGACCTTTTATACCCGTGGGCATCGGAGTTTGAATGCCACACTATGGTGTTTGGTGGGTATTTGCCACATTGCCATATCTGGTAGGCAATTGCCACACTGCTGTATTTGGCATTCGCTCAGTTGCGACTTGTCACACTTTCAGTGTGTTTGTTCTGGGATAACTCCTGTGGTGTAGATACTCCGTGGAGTTCAAGATAGCGGTCAAGAGCCGATAGCTTAGCCACTGCGGCTAAGGGTTCCCAGGTGTAATCACCGTAGGCCCATTTGATCTTAAATGATAATTTGGGGGACCAATTATGGCCAATTATCTCGTCTGCGACCCATTCGTGGTCCGGGTCTGCGCCGAAGTCGTAAAATGTGTCGGCCTCCCTCTTAGGGAATAAATCATCATGATTAGGTTGATGGGGTCTTAACAGGCTCACATGGAACGTCGGATGGACATGTTGTATATGGAGTTCTTCCGGTAATTCTATTGTATAGGTAGATTTTGTAGGGTTGCTGTTAAGCACCTTATATAGCCCGATGAATTTGGGCAATAACTTTCTGACTCTGCCTTTCGGCAAGTTTAAGTTCTTAGTTGAAAGGTAGGCTTTACCACCTATAGAGATGATAGGATTGTCTCTCCTATGTGCGTTAGCATGATATGTTTGAGTTATGCAGCTAGTTATTATAGCATCGTGAGCCGCCTCAAGGTTCTGTATCACTTGTTCAGCGAATTGCTTAACACCTTGGTAAGGCGTATCCAGTATAGGATTATTTAACATAGTTGGCATCCAGCTGCTATTCAACTCGAAAGGCGCAAAGCTCGACGAGCTATTTACTGTAGAGTTAAATGCAAACTCTATGGATGGCAATTTGTCATTCCAATCGGTTTGATTATCGTTTACAAAGGCGCGGAGTGCCTGATTAATTGAACGTATTGAACGTTCCGTAGCACCATCCATTTGAGGATGGAATGCTGTTGACATTAATAGTTTTCCACCAGTAATACGGTGTAATTCTTTCCAAAATTTGGAAGTAAACTTAGAGTCTCTGTCGGAGACTATCGATTCCGGTAATCCATGTAAACGGACTATTTCTCTTTAGTAGAGCTCAGCTACTTCCATAGCTTTTACTGTGATAACAGTAGCTATCAAATGTAGCATGGAAGTTAATCGGCATATGACAACCATTATGTAGTCGTATCTGTTACTTTCAGGGAGTAATCCCATAAAGTCAATGCCTACTGAGGCCCATGGCCGATTAGGAATCGGTAGACTATGTAACAGTCCCGCTAGGTGCTGATTACTTGTCTTTATCATTTGGCATTTGCCGCATGATTCACAGAACACGATCATATGGCGCGTAATTTTGGGCCACCAGTACCAATTTCTAAGGTACTTTAGGGTCTTATCGTGGCCAATATGGCCTAATACGCTGTGAGCGTTATCAATTATTACTTTGGGGATCCTCCTCCCTCTCCATAATGCATCTGGGATGCACAATACTGTTTTATTTTCACGACTTGTCGTGTATAATATTTGTCCGTCAAGCCAATAGCTTGCGTATTGTGCGGGAGCCACTATTATTTTGTTGAGGAGGCTATCCTCTTTGTAATATTGGCCTAATTGAGCCATTAAATCGCTTGATGGTTCCAAGTGAATTGGCACCGTTTCAACGGGTTGAATAGAAGGTTTAGCTATCACCTTTCCTCGTGCTGCCACGATTATTGGCTCAGGGAAACCTGATTTTAGTTCATTCTTACGGTTTTCCATCGTGAAGTCCCCACTAGGGTCTATTCGTGCGTCTACATTGATGTAATCACTCAGCGAGTGTAATTCTGACGATTTGTCAGTGATATAATACCGGGATAAGGAGTCCGCTACCTTGTTCAGGGTTCCTTTGGTGTAAACCAAATCGTATTCGAAGTGGGATAAGAATTCCCACCACCGTACCGTGTCTGTCTGTCAGACATGTGTATCTTCGATTTGAAGAAGGTCAACGCCTTATGGTTGGTTACCATGATAAATGAGCTTATCTTCCCATTTGACTAAAGCCTCTAATATGGCTATTAATTTGTGTTCCCACGAATGATAATTACACTGAGCTGGTGTGAATTTCTTGGATAGGAATCCAGCTGGATGCGCTTTGCACCACTCCGGTCCTTGATCGTAAAGTGCTCCAATGCCCCTTGCGGAGGCATCACATACGGCCCAGATAGGGTCAGGTTTTTGTGTATCCACCGGTTTTAATATTGGTGTATTACAAGTAATGATTTTTATCACTTCAAAACACTTTTCGTGTAGTGGAGCCCATACAAAGGGTCGATGATTATGGGTCATACCCGATAAAGGGCTAGTATATGCAGATATATCTGGCATAAACTGGGCTAGATATTGTACTAGTCCTAGAAAATGCTGTACGTCGTTATAGTCTCTAGGTCTTCGCCATTTGCGAATGCACTTGAGCTTGTCCTCATCAGGTAGTATACCATCATCGGTGATTATGTGACCTAAACAGTCCATTCGCATGGAATATAAGTCCACTTTTTTAGCACTTAGAAATAAGTGACTTTCGCGCAGCTTGTCAAATACGAGCTGCAGATGTCGTTCATGATTCCCTAGACCATCAGAGAATATGAATATATCATCCAGATATACATGGACAAATCGTCCTATATATTCTCGGAATATATATGTCATTAAACATTGAAATGTAGAAGGCGCGTTACAATCGCCTTGTTGAACTACATAGCTCACGAATGTACCAAAAACGGTAGCAAATGCTGTTTTAGGCACATCTGATTCTCTGATGCGTACTTGCTCGTATGCATCAGACATGTCCAATTTGGTATGGTACATACTGCGAGCCACATCATGATGGATACTGTCTTGATCTGGGAAAGGAGTGACATCCTTTATGATATTTTCATTGCGCTTGTGCGCATCTACCACAGTTCTTAACCGTCCGTCTTTCTTGTAGACGCATAATAGTGGAGCTGCACTATCTGTCGTGGTTCACTTCCACCATCCAGCCTTCTCATATCAGGCTACCTTACCACTAGCTCGGGGCGGAGTACATCCAGACATCTCAGCATGTGATATGAAGGCTTATAGCTTTCGTCGATGAAATTTCCCATATGGGAGGCATCTCCAAAGGTACTGGGACTGTTAGGTCTTTTATACTTTCTGTCTATTTCTGGATCAGTATTGCACGAGCGTTCGTGTCTATCAACGGCTGTCTGCCGGCATGCTTATGGTGAACTTGTGTGTCCACTTGTTCACTTGGCTTTTTGCCATGATCCGCCGTTGGCTTTTCATTGTGACCTTCAAGTCACTTCAGCTTTGGATCCTTGCTGGGTCCTGCTACCGCATTGCGGTGTAGCTTAGCCAGTATAGCTGTAGGCTGGTTAGTCCTTTTTATTGGCATTTCCAGGCCAGCCTGTGGTCTTACCATGACCGTTTCTTTCTCTTTGCCTTTGCTGCCAATATTATTTATTATAGCTTTTTGGGCTATGACCGTGTTGACGGCTCTTTGTATTGTAGAAGTCGTATTAGCTTCAACTTTTATGTCCACCATTGGTGGTTTATATAGCTGTATTAGCTTCTTCCCTCCTTTTGGGGAACCAAAGTCGCCTGTATGCTCGACATGGCGTTCGCCATTTATTATAAACACTGTGTGTTTTTCCTCTCTGAAGTCGAGCACAACCTTATGCTTGCACATAAATCCTGATCCTAGTATGATATCATACTGGTCTAGGTTTGCTACGTCTACATAGTGTTTGGCATTGAACTTGCCTAGTTCTAACTTAGCTCCATAGCCATAGTTAATTCAAGAGCGACTGCCTCGGGTTGCCATTTGCAGACCTACTGGGTTTTCCAGTTCAAAGGGTATTTCACCCATAGCGGCTAGATAGTCCGGGGATACCATGTCAGTGGTACAGCCAGTGTCTATCAGGACATGCACTTTATATCCGTTGATATAAATATATCCGCTGAGTGAGAGTAGTTTTTCAAATTTTCTTTCTGGCTGTTCACCAGGTAACAATTTGTGCGATGCTCACGTCCTATACACCGTAAGGGGTGTGTCAGACAGCATAGTTGCTGCATGTGTGTGTGCCTCGTATTGAGGTTCGAGCGGTATTACCACTGACGCATATGAGGATACATGGTGTTCCTCTTCGTCGGGTTGATAGTCCATGTTATTTGGACTATATTCATCGGTGCTATCGCCCATGTATTCGTTCATGTCTTTGACATGTTCTTGACCATTTAACTGGTTATGATTGACCTCATGGACTTCCATGTCCTCTTCCGAGTACAACTCGGGATCGTACTGTTCACCTTCCAGTGATTCACCCAATGTTGGGTCTTCGTCATTTTGATCTGCAATTACTTGAGCTACAGCTGCTCTCAGTTGTGCCAGATAAGGGCAGTTGGGGACTATGTGTCCAAGACCGTTACAACGGTAACACCTTAGATTTGATTTGTTGGTCAGCTTAGGCTTCATAGCAGGAGTCTGGGTGTTTCCAGATGCAGTTATATGCTGTTGATTAGACTGGTTAGGTCCTTTACTAAGTGGTACTGAACCATTAGCTGTCCTGTTGACGAAGGACCGATTACTGGGCTTCTTAGTATATCCATTGGATTTATATGACAGCTTCTGAGGCTGATATTTAGTTACAGTAGCCATAAGGTTACTACTATTTGTCGAGGGTTTACTCGTAGTATTTGAGCTTGCGCTCGATTTTCCTCGGCTTGCATAGGACTGAGCTTCCTCTACTTGCTGTGCGACCCTTAGCAGGTCATCTATAGTAGATTGTTCAGCGGTATAACTGTTTTCTAATATCCGGTTGGATATGTGGTCATTGAGACCAACCAGGAATCGCCTTCTAATGCAATATTTATCTAGTAATTCTACCATTCATTGGGCAAACGCCTGTAAAGAATTGTAGAATTGTATTACAGTTGACTTATTCTGCATTAATGCATTGAATTTGTCTGCTGCATCCTGGCTAGAGGATTGATGAACGAAACATTCTTTTAATG
The DNA here is from genome assembly GCA_003314045.1 of Hygrophorus pudorinus. Classification (NCBI taxonomy): domain Eukaryota; kingdom Fungi; phylum Basidiomycota; class Agaricomycetes; order Agaricales; family Hygrophoraceae; genus Hygrophorus; species Hygrophorus pudorinus. The sequence continues at coordinate 14,436 of QLPF01000025.1, forward strand.
CTCGTACTACGTTTTCAAACGTCCATATGTCGGCATCAACATCATTTGTATCAATGGTTTGTTCAAACCATTCTATTGCTGCACCCGTGAGGGTAGTACCAAGCAGGTTTACCCTCAATTGGTCGGCATCTGCAGTTAGCAGCTAGTATATCTTGAAGTGCCTTAGTAGGGCCGCAAGATATTTTTCAAACTCTGCTTGAGTTGTTTCGCCCTTATAAGAGGGTAATGATAGTTTCAAACCTATTTTGCTCACTTGTACTGAGCAAGGAGTTTCATTATATGCGGCATTGTATGCTGCATGTATCATAGTGATTACTCGCTCTGATGTCGCGTTAACAACAGATGTGATTGGTTTAGCACCACGGTGGAGCCCATGTGTGCTTATACCAGCAGTGGTATCTAACCCATGGGTGTCAAAGGTCACCAATGATTTACGAGGTCCTTGACTTCGTGGAAACTCTGCATTAGAGTTGGTTTGCAATACCCTATTAGGGGAAATATGAGCAATGTTTGCGCTCATGGACATGGGTATGTTGTGTCCGGTTATTAACTTAGACAGTTGAAGTATCAACAGTTTCTACTGTGAGACTTTTCGCCTATGGGTGGTAGTTTCAGCTGTATGCTGTTTATTGGCCTTTGCCTTTTCGTCATAGATGGCTTGTCGAGCCATCTCATCTATCCGACTATTGTAATCGTCAACAGATTCTTTCCCTTGTCGACGGGTTTGCTGGTCTAATCAACCAGTCATTATTGATTCTCGCTTTGCGAATATTTCACGTTCTATGTGTAAAGCTTAAATAGCTTCCTGTTGTAGTTCGTTCGTATTGGCTACTGGCCTATACGATATTCCATTGCTGGAATTGATTTCGGGCTGATTAGCAGCCATAGACTCGTTGCGCTCGTCAATCTCTTCACCAAGGACGTCAGTGCAGCAGATGCGTACATGGTGTTGAAATGGGATGGTTTGAGGCAAGCTTGGGTTGCAAAGCGGCTGGATGGTTTCAATCTTCCATAGAATACCTGCCATGTAGTACTTGACTCGCAGACTCGGACCCACTGTATGTACAAAATGTATGTACAAATTTGAATCACACTGTTCTTGTCCTCGACTCGCACATGTCAGATATCATAGGCGATGTATACTACATGAATGTCACAGCTATGTACTCTACTGGTTGGCGGCTCTTTCTTGCAAGAGGGCTGCATCTGCAGACACACTGTCATGAAATACTGGAATTTTAGATCAAACAAGCGGCATGCGAGGACGTTTTGGGTGACGCCTCCCTTGTGATTGCAACTCATGTCCCGTTCCTCTAAAGACGGCACACAATTGATGTGCGTGCCGTCAATACCACCTAACACACCGTCAAAATATACAGTGAACCTGGGATTGATGGAAATTTCGGGGGGAATCAAGAATGTGTTGGTAGGAAGGTGAACATACACATTGTAAAATGTGGGCGATGACAGAATGACCAAAACTCTATGAAAATACCTTAAAAAAGTCGGTAAAAATGCATGCAATACTATGAGATTCATACCTCGAGATTGTACCATTTGAGTGTTGAAAGTGCTCACCCAAGTGTCGAATTGATAAGGCAGTGACAGATCCATATAGAAAAATTGCGAGTTGCTCTTCGCATGACAGGTGTTTGGACACCTTGAGCCCACAGGCACGAAGGACGGTGACCAAATTCTTGAAGACGTGAAGACACATGCCGAGCTCGGTCTTGATCCTATCAGGATGCCCATCTAGCAGCTCCTGTACCCACTGAGCTCCACTGAGTTTTGAGGTGTGATAAGGCCTGGGAGGATGTCGAACTGGCTTTCTGATCTGCATTTGACAGTGAGCCGAAATTGCAACATCAGGAAAACAAGGATCTACTTAGTGGTCTTAATTCTGTCTTAGCTGTCTTAATTTTATTGGCTAAGACGGCTGAAGACAATCAAGACAGTTCAAGAGACTAAGACATAACTAAGATGCAACTAAGACAATCAAGGTAGTATAAGAGACTAAGACATAACTAAGACACAACTTGGAGGGGAGGGCCTGCCAGCTGAGGAGAGGGAGATGGGGATGAGGGGTGAGGGGTGAGGGAAAGGGAGAGAGGGGGAGGAGGAGAAGATGAGGGAGGGGGAGGAGAAGAAGATGAGGGAGGGAGGAAGGGGGAGGGGAAGATGAGGGAAGGTGGGATGGAAGATGAGATGAGGGGAGGCGGGAGGTGGGATAGAAGATGAGAGGAGAGGAGAGGGGGGGGAAGATGAGGGGACGAGAAGATGAGATGAGGGGAAGATGAGGGGAGGGGGGATAGTGAGACAGGGTAAGACAAAGAAGGGGGTGACAAGGGTGACAGAATATTTCTAAGGTTGAGAGGATAATTCACCAATAGTGTACTATTTCAGTCATTTTGCTGTTCACATGACATGTGACTTCTGCAAAATATCACACATGTCACACATCATTAGGAAAATTGGCATGTGACAAATCATTTCCTATTTCAGTATATACTACAATTTTCTTAGTGGGCAAGCTGGTCAAGACTTGAGGCAAAATTTCTGCCCTATCACATGTCATACCCAGTTCTGGTGAAATGATCATATGACTGGACATGTCATGTATCACAAGGCCTGGTGAAATAAGCGAAATGGTATAGTAGTCCAGTGGTATACTGAGGATTCTGTGATTGTCATAGTATCCAAAACTAGTGTTGGTCCAGCTCAGGCTGCCAGCTGGCTTGAAGCCGGCAGTCAAGCTGAAAATAAGCCAGTCGGTCACCGGCTGGCTGGTAGCTAGACACTGACTACAGCTGCAGCTGATCCTGTAGGTACAGCCAGCAGCTGGTAGCCACGCCAGTACATACAGTACATACTATTTTACTTATAATATTAGTTGATGTGCAGTTTTCCAGGCTGCCGGGTGAGTTTTGCAATTTGTTCAGCCCACAGGTGTGTTTGTTTTCATACATACTCAGCCTCAGCCACCAAGTTCAAACTCAGCTGCCCACCTCAAGACACCACCAACCACTTGAGAAAGCAGTAACCACGGGCGATCAAGATAAGTCACAACATTTATTACTATATAAATGGATAGTAATAACAATATATATTGATCTCATAGAGTAATAATGGAGGTTGAACACAAGATGGTCACATTCAACCCCCAGACACCTACCTTGCCCCCACATCACCAACTTGAACATCATGCAGCCACATCCCCCACCACCATTTACCCCTAGTGAATAGCAGGGGTATTTTGACTCAAGCCAGGGGTATTGCCATATCTCTACAGATTACAGAGAGATTGCCCTCAACAAATTTGTAGCATATAAAGCATATATCAGGCTATGTATCATGATATCAGGGGTACAGTTTTTATCATATGTAGATGGCAAGGGTCTGCCATTATAGCCAGAGGTACAAGATATCTGGGGTTTTTTGAATTTCTGTACCCCTGGACAAATGCAGCATTTGATTATAATAAAAACTGTACCCCTGATATCAAGATACATAGCCTGATATATGCTTTATATGCTACAAATTTGTTGAGGGAAATCTCTCTGTAATCTGTAGAGATATGGCAATACCCCTGGCTTGAGTCAAAATACCCCTGCTATTCACTATTTACCCCCACCACCCACGCCATCTCGCATCAAATACAAGACTGGCACCTCACTCACCTCCTCTACCGGCCTCTCACATATGAATGTGAGAGGCCACATTATTGTCGGCCACCACCACAAGCACCTACACTGTCTTTCAAACACAAGAACAGCCACGTGACCAGCCATGCCCACCTCCTTTGCTCTCTTGCAAACATCACTGGCCACACCCACCTGCTCTGCTCTCTTGCAAATGAAGAGAGGGCCAGTCACCTCACCTCACCCACCACCACTCCCACCCTCTCATATACAAACGAGAGGGCTCAGTCACCACCCGCCACCTCCACCTCCACCAGCTTGACCACCACCACCAACTACACCCTGACTACTATGCCCCCAGCCTCTTGACTACACACCCACCCCCACCCTCTCACATGTAAGTTTATTTATTCATTTAGAATACACTACTTGCCAGTAGAGCTAGCAAAATGCTGGCTCCTACTGGTACTCCTTGTCTATAGTATATATATATATCTTATACCCACTGATGGACTAGCCGAGCTGATTCCCAGTTATGTATGACTGCCGGCTGCGGCTAAGGAAAAAAAGATAAAGCTGCAGCTATTGTGGCCAACATGCAGCTTAGCCAGCCAGAACAACACTATCCGAAACCTAGTTCCCAAAGATGATATCTTTATTATTAACCTACAACTTTTTTTGTTTCTATGTTGAAAATTTGGAGTGTTCAACTGGTACCAGACCTACCCGGACAAACCGGGAGACCGGGAGACATAGAGGAGAGGGAAACAGAGGAGGGGGAGCTGAAAGCAACAGAATATGTCTAAGGTCAGAAGGTTGATTCACCAATAGTCCAGTGGTATACTGAGGATTCTGTGATTATCCCAATAGTAGTATCCGAAACCCAGTTCCAAAGATGATATCTTCATTGGTATGTTAGAGCTCAACCCCTTGTTTTGTTTCTATCTTGAAAATTTGGAGTGTTCAACTGGCACAGGACATACCCAGACAAACTGGGAGACCGGGACACACAGGGGAGAGGGAAACAGTGGAGGAGAAGCTGAGAGAGGTGGAGCCAAGGAAGGGGTAGCCAATAAAGAGGAAGACAGGAAGCTGTACCTTTACCACCAATCTTTCCACCACTATAAATCTGAATGTGACTGTGATCCAGTTGCATCCTCACCACTAGCTTTCCCTAGCATGGTTGTTGAATCTTTTTGACATCACATTTAATTTTCCATTCAAGTCAAAGAAGTAATCATATTAATTTGAAAGCATGATGGTCAATGAACCTATTTACATAAAAAAAATTGAAAGAGTCAAGAGATTGGGTAAATTGTAATGTTTTTGGAATAGCAGTATTCCCAAAAACACCTATCAGATGAGCAGCACGAATAACACAATCAAGATGAATAATTGAAATAACTGGCAAACCATCTTGGCTCACCTCAGGCTCCACAATCCACATGCCTGTCTCCTCATCCGGTCCATCACCAGTCACTGTAAACCAATGAACTAACACACAAGAATATGTGGTACCAGAGAAGTCAAAAGAGAAAAACAAGAGAACATGAACAATGTCCATCCCCTTCATCCCAGGTAAGCATGCATCCCTGTTAAGAAAGACACAGTCATAGCGAGCAGGACCCTTCTGCCAGGATGGCATGGCCCTGATATATTCACGACGCATACCACCAATCCCGCTAGCATCACTAGGAGCATGAAAGGTCGCAACAGCAGAGTTGTGAACTTGTATCTTGCCAGTATATGATGAGCATGCTCTGAGGGGGACATTAGATGAGGAGAGAATGTTGTCAGGATGGAGTTGGTCATAAAGAAACCGAGACAGCAGCATGGGAAATTGAGGCAACCGAAGTTCAGTGGCAAGAACATGAACATTCCAGGTTCAAACTATATATATATTAATACCATCACAAGTCGAGGAAGAATAGATCACCTACCAACAGTTCGTGCTAAATCAACATAAGAAAAGACCATAGGACCATCCACCTCATCATTGTTCTCTTCATCAAGTTGCTGTGGTTCATGGACATGGGGGAAATTGGTGTCCCCCAGGACACCATCATCTTCTGTGGAACATTGTCAGTCAGATATATTTCTACTATTAAGAAGATAATTAAGAAGATAATCTATACCTTGTACCATACCTAGCCTTTTGAGATGTTCTGTATAACAAGTACCATTGAGCATCCCACGTCGTGTGAAGTCGACATGAAGAGCGGCCAACTTGTTGAGACGTTGGTTGGTAAGTAACATCTGTCCCAGAGTGTTATAGCGGCTGGATCGACGCCAAGGTTCTTTGATTGCCTTTATATGCTTTGATTCAGTAATAGATGAGCATAGACCATTGGGTCCACCAAATGCTTGGATCAGAGATAGGTAATGAACCATATAATGTTGGCGAGGGAGGTTAAAGCCAGGGCAAACACCAGTTTCAACAAAGATTTCATGGTAATGATGAAAACAAGAAATTGCATCACTTAATTGATTGAGCGATTTTTCATTGTGAACATCTTGTCGAGCAATGTAACAGAATTCCAGGAAAGCCCGGATGCAATGGACCATTTCGGTGGGGACATAGCCTTCAATAGCAGGAACATACACCTACAGCATGACATTGTTAGGAACAACTAATAAATAACATGATGCATCTTACCATCATGAGCGCTTTTGAGTCATCCCCCGTCCACTGTGTGAACCCACGTCCTTCAGGAAATCGATGAAGATTTGAGAAGGGCAAAGCACTTGCAATACTATATCATCATGAGTCAGAAGCTCTGCTGCAGATGGAAGACTTACCAGCGATCAATATCGTCTAATATCTCATATCCACACTTCTTTCCATGAGTCGCCAGAATGTATTCCTGGACCCAATCCACAAGATGGTCTTTAAAAACACCCTTAATCAGTTGATGGAGCAGGTTGGGGGCGAGAAGTTCATGTATATCAGCCCGGGGAAAATCATGAGTAAATGGCTACATAAACTTAACATTACGGTAACTGAGCGAGAGGCAACACAAGATGTACTACAGAAGTTCTGGCAATTCCGTACTCATCCCATGCCACCTTCAGTCCAAACATGTCTACAACACAGGCTGTGTGCTCACAAGTGCGGGAATGGCCTCCTAAATCTATGTTATACACCGGCGCCGTGCACCTGAAAAGACATTAGCAGCTGCATGGCGGAGATGTCAGCAGTATATAAGTGTTGCGTACTTGCCACACCAACCCTGCACAATACAGGTGACCGTCACTTGTTCTTGGTAGTCAGCAATATACGGACCAACACCATAGATTGCACATCGGAAGTGCCCATCTGAAGGAATCTGATGTCGGACTCGACTAGTGTTAACTGAGTATATGTGTGAGATACTACTATTTACACTTAGGGAAGCAAGAGTAACTACTCGGAACAGTACTACTCGTAGCTTACGTAAGTGGCATGTGATTCTAGGTGGGCATATCCGTAGGTATTTCCGTCACACCCCCTTGAACACTTGGAATTGTGCTGTGTGCACCCCCTCGAACCCATAACTCCACCGTCCATCTGTAACTGCATGGCAATAGTGCACATCTGCATCCGATGTGTGGGAGGGCTGGTAAGGTGCCATGTGCGCTGAGTGCGCTGGATGCCCTGAATGTTGTCCTTTGTAAATCCTGCTTGTTCGGCCAGGGAACCGTGTGTGCTAAGTGCGCTGGACGCCCTGAATGTCGTCCTTCATAAATCCTGCTTGTTCGGCCAGGGAACCGTGTGTGCATGCTCGTCAACGCCAGTCGCTACTCGATCTCGCTAGTCCCCTGGTGCGGGGTAGGGATGGTGGCTGGTCATCAGGCCGCTGTGTGGTGCGAGTTCGGGGTAAATACCTGCTGCCCGTCACTCGCCATTGGTGGGGACCTCTTGGTTACTTCGATCCGGTGGTACCGGTCGTCGCCGTCATCACCCTTGTCCCTGCCATTGTGCACTCCACTGGCGTAGGCGGTGGTATAACCCACTCGGCGACGTACCTATTGGTGACGTCGTCCATGCGTTGGTGCTGCGAAATATCCGGGGTGGGTGACTTCTGTTCACCCCCTTGTGCCGAATATCGAGCGGTTTGCTGGGTGCAAGGTAAGGCGCCGGCATGGTTGTGTATGGTGACGCAGTTGCGGGGGGCTTTGTTCTGCACCCCCTGCTCTCCCTATCCCACCGCAGTCCCTTGTTCGCGTCATGTGTTGGTCAATCGGCCGGCGATGGCGTTGACGTGGTGCTGAAGGATGGGGATGGGGGATGGGAGTGCTGGGGTTGTCGAGCCGGCTTGGGGCGTGCGGCTGACGTTGAGCTCGGGGGCTCGGGACACGGTGCGTCAAGAGATCCGGGGGAGGCGACATTGGTGTCACCCCCTCGAGCCGGATGTTGACGGCTTGTGGCCAGGCACTGTGGACGTTGGCGCCAGCATGGGGTTGGTGTTGAGAGCCGGAACGCTCGGGCGGGGTGCCCTTGCATTGGTGTGGGGGCATTGGTACTTCACCCCCTCGAACCGGTGTTGACGGGTTCAGTGTGCACGGTACATGCGTTGCCTGGGTGTGCTCGGCACCCCCTGCTTTGCTATATCCCTCTACGGTCCCTCGTATATGTCCTATGTCAGTCAGTGGGCCGATGTTGGCGTTGACGTGGCACTGGGGAGTGGGGATGGCAGCATGGTGGGGCCGGTTTCGTTGTACGGTGCTGGCGAACGTGCTGGGTATGCAGCGTTGTCGTTTGCGATGGGACGCGTGTGGGTGGTTGCCTCACCTGATGTGTTGTCGGCCGCTCCTTGAGCGTGCTGGTAGGTGACGTTCTACCCTTTTTTCTCATCTTTTTTCGTCTTTTCCTCACCCTCTACTTCCCTTCTAGCGCCTCCTACACTCCCTTTACTCCCTATTCCACTTTCCTCCCCCTCCATGGTCCCTCGTTGGCGTCCAAGGTCGGTCAGTGGACCGGTTTTGGCGATGACATGGCGCTATGGCCTGGGTCACTTGGTGAGCGGATGGGGTTGCTTGCCTGCGCGCTGTGGCGGCTTACAGCGTTCGCAAGAGGTGGGGAATGTGTTCGAACCGTTTGGGGATGGCTGGACGTGGTGGTAGTGGAGAACGAGTGTGGCCGGTGTGCCACATCATCATTTGGCGATGTTGTTGGAAGTGTGACGTGGCATTCGAAACGCTCACATCGGTGGTGAATAAGTAAATATAACTGGAATAAAATGAATGTGGAGACTCAATAAAGAGCCTGTGTGCTGTGGGCGCGTGCCTCAAGAGGTTGGTGGTGGGATGCCTGGGCCCAGTGTCTGAACTGGTGGCAGATGGCGGCAATGCCTGTCGGCCTGGCCTGCCAACCCTCGTACCATCCGGTGGGTCCGTTCCTACTGCTACACGGTACTGCATGGTGGTGGCCAGGTGATGGTGAGGACTTGAGGTGTTTTTTGCTACAGTGCTCGCGCTTCGTCAGCGAGTCTTGTTGAGCTTCGAGTCCGAAATCTGTAGGCTGGCTGTGGTTAATGGGAGCCACCCGTGAAATGTAAATGAAGGAATCTGATGTCGGACTCGACTAGTGTTAACTGAGTATATGTGTGAGATACTACTGTTTACACTTAGGGAAGCAAGAGTAACTACTCGGAACAGTACTACTCGTGGCTTATGTAAGTGGCACGTGATTCTAGGTGGGCATATCTGTAGGTATTTCCATCACCATTGTAGCAATAGACGACTTCTGGTGTTGTCATGGCAGGTTTGAGCAGACTGAGAATCTTCGCAACACATGTATGAAAAAGTTGATGTTTGAAATTGCAGTAAGCTTCTGTGTTGACCTCCTCTCTCGGAACTGTGAGCACACATTAATTGGCAGTGGGCCTCTTACTAAGCTACCACCTACCATGCGGAATGGTCAGAAAACCAATAAGGACAAGCGTGTTTCGGTGAGCGCGGCATAGACCATTGTGTGTGTTGCCAATGGCAACATATAACAGATAGTAAGATGTGCCACCAGTTGCGACAGAAACCGTAGCTTTATCACTTCCAAGAATAAGTGGTGACGACAATAATTACGACGAGCCCTTATTCTATTTCCTTATAATGTTACACATAGTGACCTGGAGGTCACACTCATTTCATGCACCTCCAGGTATAGTACATTATCCACATATCCCATATACACACTCATTTCATGCACCTCCAGGTCTCTTTATTCACTCAATATTCCCTGCATAATATATACATTGCTAATAGGTTATGAGCCCCGGTCGCGAGTCGCTCAACATGTCCACATCATCATCATCTGATGCCTTCAAGTTTGCAAAACTGAAGGGGCTAAACTATTCTACCTGGTCGGATCACATGCAGTCCGCGTTGCAGTCGAAATACCTTTGGCTTATAGTGAAGGGCACTGAGATTTGTCCTCCAGCTCCACCATCTGTCAGACCTGCAACGACATCAGCAGCTGAATACAAAGTCGAATGTAAAGAACATCTAGACTGGCTACTGAGGGACGAGGCAGCCCAGGGAGTCATGAAAGGGGCCTGTGAAGACTCGCAGCTACCCCATGTCAAAAATTGTAGCACAGCGAAGGAGATGTGGGATACCCTTAAAAAGGTACATGTCACGAATCAGGCGCACATCAACGTACACTACTACTTTGAGGAGTTACACACTCGAAAGTACGTTGACGGCACGCCTATGGCCGACCACATTGCCGCCATGCTCAATATCAAGCGTCAAATTGCAGACGCAGGCGAAAATCTCGAGGACGTTCATGTCGCTCGAGCCATGGTACTGTCCCTGCCGAAGACACAGTCTTGGGACGTCATAAAAATACAGTTGTTCGACGTGGAGCCAGCCAAACTCACGGTCGACGCTGTAAGCACCAAGCTTCAATCTGAAGCCAACCGCCGCACCCGTGAAAAGGTGGGTAAAGACACTGCCCTCTATGTCCAGAAGAAGGATAACGGATGCGGCTGCAATCAAAAGGGACAAGGGAATGCCGATAGCAAAGGCAAGGGTGACGGAAAGGGCAGAGGGGCTGCTTCGAAAGCTACTGCCGAGTGCCGCTACTGCCGCCACATTGGCCATTACGCCAGCGAGTGTCCCCAATACGCTGAGGATCAAAAGAAGCGTGAAGGAGGTGGCCAACAAGCCAACCTCACTGTCAGCAACCTCCTTGATCTCGGTACGTGGGAGGTCGGCCACGTTTATATGGCTGTTGGTGGATCCCCTGGCACAGAGGATATCCTACTTGATAGCGCCACTACGTCACATATGTTTTGTGACCATCATCTCTTCACCAACTACGTATTGTCCACCGATAACGAAAGCATCACAGTGGGAGATAAATGCTCGTTAAGCGTAACCGGCAGAGGCACTGTCACATTTAAGAACCAAGTGCGAGATGGGATACGAACTGTCATACTCCACGGGGCACTGCACGTTCCTCGTTTGGCAACAAATCTGGTGAGCTTGGGTAAACTGCAACATGAGGGGGCTTCGTTCCAAAGCAGCAGTGATGGACTCATTGTAACGATTGGCGACGACGAGTTGCTGCATACCACACTGGACGCAGACCTTTATTATATCTGTCGTGTTGCTAGCAATAATCTCACTGTGGCGTATTCCGTAGTCTCGAGTGGGAGCCTAAGGCTTTGGCACCGCCGTATGGGACACCTCCACCTGGACGCAATCAGAAAGTTGGCCAGTAAAAACATGGTAAAAGGACTCACCATCTCTTCCCCCCATACCTATGACCACGTATGCAAGGGATGCGCACTTGGGAAGTCACACCGCCTCCCATTCCCCGACGCGAGCCAAACCGTGTACGATCGAATGGAACTCCTAGTTGTCGATCTATCTGGACCCATGTCTGTTGGGACTTGGACCGGGATGTCGTACGTGTTCGTAGCTGCTGAGATGAACAGTTGTGTTGGTACCGGAGAGGTCCTTGAAACCAAGGGCGAAGCTGCAGAAACGCTAAAGACGACGGTTGCAACATTAGAACGGCAATCCGGAATGAAGTTAAAACGCATACACACCGATGTGGGCAAGGAATGGTTGAACAAGGTAGTTGATGCATTCTGTAAAAGGAATGGCATCCTGCACGAAACCACCGTGCCCTACACCCCCGAGCAGAACAGTGTTGTCGAACGCGCCATTGCCACCTACTTTGAAATGGTGAGGTGCATGCTACATTCTGCTAGGATGGACTTACGTTACTGGGGCGAGGCGTTCATGTACGCCATCCACATCTGCAACATGTCCCCTACCACCGCCATCAAAGACAAGGTGCCGATGCACGTCTGGACCGGCCGCAAACCCGACGTGTCCCACTTGCGAGTATTTGGGTCCATCGCCTATGCCAATATCCCCAAGAAGTTGAGGGGTGGAAAGCTTGAGGTGATGTCCGTGAAGTGCCGGCTGTTGGGGTGGTGGACAGATGAAACAAAGGGCTACAGGCTAGAGGATCTCACGATGCGTTCATTGATCACCTCATGTGATGTCCGTTTCATTGAGGACGATGCCCCAATGTAATTGGCGGTTATAGAAGGTGGGCCAACTCCCACCCCCAGTGGATTAACAGACCTATCTACAGACAGCCAACACGACCACCAGCTAGTGCCGCCGTCACCACCACATTCCCCCTACATACCGGCACGCGTTACGTACCCCACACTCGAAAGAGTGGGAGAATTCATTAAAGACCGAATACGATCAGTTAATCGACACGGGTACATTCGAGTAGATACAACACGTACCTCAAGGCTTCAAGCCCATTGGCAGCAAGTTGGTTTGCCATGAAAAAACGGACGGTGAGGGCGATATTTACCAACGCAAGGTACGCCTCGTAGCCCGAGGTTTCTCCCAAATCCCCAATGTCGACTTCCATGCTACACATAGCGCTGTGGCGAAATATCCGACATTACGCGCGCTGCTTGCGATTGCGGCGCATGAGGATGTGGAACTCCACCAGCTGGTTGTAGTGGGAGCTTACCTGCAGGGAGATCTCGACGAGGAGATCTACATGAGGCCGCCAGATGGACTGAAGATCGCGGGGAAGCAGGGATGGAATTTGAAGCTGTTGAAACCACTGTACGGATTAAAGCAAGCAGGACGACAATGGAAGAAAAAGCTGGATGGGACAATGTCTCACCTAGCATTCTCCAAGAGCGATGCAGACGAATGCCTGTACGTCCTGCGCGAAAAAGGACAGGTCGTCCTCCTCGTACTGGTGTATGTCGATGATGCGGCCGTGGCTAGTAAAAGCCTGGCCAGAATGAAAGGGTTCAAGAAGGACCTTTCGTTGTTCTTCCCCATCAAGGATCTTGGCGAGCTACGGCACATCCTTGGAATCCAAGTAACACGCGATAGGAAGGCTCACACCATCACACTAAACCAGTCCGCATACATCAACAACATACTCGCACGCTTCGGAATGCAAAATTGCACACCGGTATCGACACCATTCACACCCGACATGCGCCTCACCCATGAGCAGTCCCCCAGCACCCCTGAAGAACACACCGCATACGAAACGGCCGTGAACGGATTCGTTTACCTGGAGGGGATTGGATCAGTCCTGTATGCAACGCAAACACGTCCAGACATCCAATACCCGGTAGGAATACTCGCCCAGTTTGGGGCAAATCCAGGCAAGGCCCATGTCGACGCATTCAAATGTGTCCTTCGTTACCTCAAGGGCACTGTCAACTTCGGATTGACGTTGGGCGGCAAGGACACAGGAGTCAATGTCATTGGATGGACGGATTCCGATTGGGCCCAGGACCCAGAGTCGAGATGCTCCATCAGTGGTTACATATTCGACGTAGCTGGTGGGTCAGTCTGCTGGTCGTCAAAACGCCAACCAACTGTTGCGTTATCCACAGTCGAAGCGGAATATATGGCCACTGCAAATGCAACGAAGGAGGCCATTTGGCTCCGCGTTTTGTTGTCCGATCTTGGATATCCCCAAGTGCAGGCCACAACCATACATGCCGATAACCAAGGCTGTATAGCGCTCTCCCGAGGCACAGTCAACCATTCCCGAGCAAAACACATCAATATTCACCACCACTTTATCTGTGAACAAGTCGAAAAATCAGAGATTGACCTGCAGTATTGCTCTACCAAGGACATGCTGGCAGACATACTCACCAAGCAATTGCCATGCGGGGCATTCGAAAAGTTCCGAAGTATCTTAGGAGTGGGAGAACGGAAATAGGAGCGCGTCGAGTGGGAGTGACGACAATAATTACGACGAGCCCTTATTCTATTTCCTTATAATGTTACACATAGTGACCTGGAGGTCACACTCATTTCATGCACCTCCAGGTCTCTTTATTCACTCAATATTCCCTGCATAATATATACATTGCTAATAAGTGGTACGAACATCAATTCATGAGTTTGCGGATCTTTGGCGATAATATCCTGTCACAATGTGAGTACTCTATTCACATTGAACTCACATAACTCACTGCTTGCTGCCACGCCCAATCGCCGGACATGAAATGTTGATACTGTCAATCTCCATCAGCACCGTACTCACGAAACAGGGTAGTGTCCATCTCACCAACAAAGTCTGTGTTGGCAAGCATGTTTTTTACGATGTTGTGGGGGTTACGGTACCAAACATCAAAGTTTTTTACCATCCACGAAGGGGGTTTGACATCCTCAGGGAGCAGTCCGTTATAACGAAGTGCGAAGGTTTTCCATGGCACATCACCCACTTTGGCGTTATCTATTGTACTATAGAGATCGCGATGATTTGCAAAAGGCAGTTGACCGTTGGTGGCAAGCAACATTGCCACCCATAATTCAAGCAACTTATCAATATCGCCGGCAGACATTTGATTACGGCAATAAAGGAACTCAGCTGTCTCCGGCTGTCTCGAATTCGACATGAGAGTTGAACGGAACCCAATTATCTGGAAGAGGATCGTTATCGAGTGGTGTTGGTGGCATCCCTGGGGCTAGGAACTCACCATGTTGATCGCATGGTCGTCCTGTTGGTAATACATGTTGAGTTGAATCAGAATCTCTACACAATTGCAAGGGCTCACCATTTATGAGCGGATGGAAAACACACTCACCGGCATCACCCCGGTTTGGGCCCCCATCACCGGAGTGTGCGGGAGGTGGAGGGGAAGGCGGACCGCGATTGTCATCAGCGAAGCCTGCAGGAGGTGGGATAAGTGTTTGGCGACCGTCAAGTGGGTCGGTGCAATTGTCATCAATGAAATCTGGGGAGGGTGATGGTGCTTGTTTACCATTGAGTGCAACAGGTTGCAGCGGCTCATCTCCGGCTGCAACAGGTCGCCGAGTGTCATTGATGTGGGCATGTTGTGAGCGGGTATGCCTGAGAAGACCAGATCGGTTGTGGAAATACTGTTTACAGCCAGCAAACGTGCATGGAATGGTTTGCACATTGAACACATGAGCAACTTGATTTTGAGGGAGCATTTGGACTTGAGTTTGGAAGCACTGCAACTTGATGCGGTGGCTATCGGTGTGGCTAACGATTCACATGCTGAAAAAAAAAACTTAAACTTTTTTCCACAACAACAACAACAAACTCCTTTACTATGTCTGAGCCAGCGGACCACATCCAAACTCAACCTAAAAACAGATCTCAACACCCTGGACTTGTAATAACTAAACGAAAAAGATGTACACAGGCCCAAATGAACGATGTTCGAGAACGTGAACAAGCAGGAAAAAAAGCCTTCGAAGAGGAGCGCCGAAAGAAGCTTCACGGTCTTGTGTCACTGGAAGATAACATTAGTCGGCAAGATGCACAGGCAGCTGCAGGCACAGATACCCACTTTGATGAGCCGTGTCCTATGCCGCGAATAAAAAAAGTAAGTGTTGATTAATAATGAATACCCGTCTGATCTGTTTTACAGCCGGCAAAAGTGCTTACTGAGACTCAACTTGAGGCTTCGGAGCCTGAGGCTGATGGGGGACTTGACGTGGACCTGGGCGAATTTGCCTAAGACGACTTTGATGGGATATACCATCCAGGCGAAAATGAAGATGCCGATGACGAGGACGAAATAGATGAACCTGAAGAGGTTGAGGTACAGCCAAGGAAGAAAAGAGCGAGAGACACTAACCGAAAAACGGTTGAAGTGTATCGTGCAGTTGTTGCCAGCAACAAAGGTAAGGTGGTGGTTAGAGATCAAGGAATCAATAATCACCTTATCAATCATCACACAGGCGAGGTCCAAATCGTCAAGAGTGCAAATCCAGTCAGGTGACTAACATTTTCCCATCCCTTATCATGTTCATTCTTGACCAAACGACACTGTTTTACTACAATTTCCCCTTTAGTTCCTTTGACAAGGCAACAGCTGGTGCCATCAAGAACTGGACTTCTGCTGTCCAAGCCCCAATATTGGCCCCTGCTCCAGTGGTCCGATCCTCAAGTACTCGATCCTCGACTCTTGTTACGTCCAATGCATGCAGGTGAGCCATACTGTGCTCTTGCATTGTTGGCGGCTGCAGTAGCTAGCCATTCCCATCTTATTACTATAATACTGGCTAACAATCTTTCTAGGTTGAACATGCATACACTCTTTGGCGAGACCGTGCTGTCACCATTGAGTCTGTCAGCAGCCGTGACAAGAGGGGCAAGAATATTTCGAGGTTGATCATCAAGTCTGTGAATGTGGAAAGCGGCAACAAGTCTACGAAGGACAAGGCCTTCAATGAGGTCAACTGGGGTAAAGTAGCACGAGACTACCTTGTCTCTATCACGACAAATCTCCGGCCTGGTACTTTCGACATGATTGTCGAGTTGACTGAGGTCTACACTAAAGCACAATGTGGCACCGCTGCTAGTGGTGGTCAGTTGTCGTGGACAGGAGAGGTCGAGGATAGTATTCATGCCAGGCTAGTTGATTGTCCGAATAACAGTATAGTCGTCTCGATCCCTTTTCAGCTTTGGCTAACTATATTATCTTTCTCGCAGCATAAATGCCATGCTTGGCCCACTCCTCCCGCTGCCTTTTTTTCAAGAGCTTTTTTTTTCTGTTTTTTTGCAGTCTCCTACACACACACACACACACACCGGCTCCCCCCCCTCTGAGTTTGCCGCTCTGTTCTGCCAATCTTCACTATGCATATTTGTTCTCCGAATCTCTCGTATGCCCCGTCATTAATATAGTGATCCGTTTATTTGTCTCAATTCAATACAGTGGCCCGGGTTATTTCGTTACCAATTGCCAAAATTAAGATGAAGAATAAGATGAATATAAGATGAATATAAGACAAGAATAAGATGAGAATAAGACAAGAATAAGAAAATATAAGACAAGAATAAGATGAGTTAAGACGAGAATAAGACAAGTTAAGAAATGGACTTGTCATAGTCTGTCTTGACCATTAAGACAAATTAAGATGTGATTAAGACAAATTAATCAAATTTAAAATGAATATTTTTGATAAGGCTAATCACCCAACGATCTTGCAGGTCACTCATCCCTAGCGTGTCTTAGACATCACAGCTTTCTCCTATCTCAACTCCTCTCTTTCTCTCCTGTTTGTTATTTCCTTAAATACTCGCTTTCTTTCAGTACTTATTCCGAACAATTTTATCGTGCCCAGTTTGCCCCTCCTCATTTCCTTCTTTCTCACGGAATACCTCTGTTGATATCTATTCTTGAAACAGATCATCAACCATCTTTCATCATTAAAGGTAAATAAGCAGAGACAATGTATTCGAAGGTAGCAGTACCGAACCCGGATCGGACACTACCACTCCACGATAAATCACCTCTGGACTCTCCAGACCGGGAGCAAGAGGAAACGCAAACCCAAGCCTGGTCGGATTATCAGGCCTCGAGCTTTCTAATAAATGTCTCGCAATCATCGGAAAGTATAAAGACGGAACATTTACTAAAGAAATCACAATCGCTCGACTGGAAGAAGCATTACCGAATTTTAGAGATCCACCTTTCAAACAAGCCTATGATTCTTTCAGTGTGATCATGGACACGCATGACTGACTTACGACCCTTGGAGGAAACAGATCGGGTACAAGACCAGGAGGACATGATGGAATCAGGAGGAGTGTTTTCGAATCGATTGGAGGAGTCCATGGGCGAGATAGTGATGATGAACCTGGGGAGAAAGGGGCTTCTAAGGGTAATGGAAAGAAGCAACGACCTGAGAATGCAGATGAGGAAGATGGAGATGATAAAGCGCCAAAAAAGAAAACGGACTACTCTGCACTTGCATGGAAAATTCAAGAGTCACTTTTGCCGGAACGAGCACCGAGTGCCAATCTCAAACAGACCAGAGAGATTTTGGAAAACATCACGAGAGACCCAAAAGGAGTTAAGTCCTCTCTTGTCAACTCATATGCCTGTCCACAGTTCCCTGATTCTGAATGGACAAATGTTCTTGCAGGACGACTGGTCAACCTTGACCACGTCCTTTCAGGACTCTACTCAGTCGCTCAAGAGCAGAAACAAATCCAGAAGATTGGAAACCTCGAAATCACTTTTGGAGCGAGTCATGTGATCTGACAGGTCCGCACGCATGGAGACTGGAGTATTGCCTGGGACAAAACAGTCCGGGCAATCAGTTATGTCTTTCCACACAGAGAAGAGGAGTTGCGAAGCTACAGTGAGTACATCACGGAACTATTCGCATCACTACCCAACTTCAACCACAGACAGGTCATCGAGTTCGACAAAGGAGTACGAACACGAATCGGGCTCTGGCGGAATATCGACTTATCAAATCGAGAAAGCTACTCCGACCTTTACACCCTCTGGATCAAATCGTCTGGCACGCCATTTGACCGTGTGTGGTTTCGGGATAATGAAAAGCAGCATGCTATACATCCCGGGCAACAGTTTGTCTCCAAAGGATTTTGAATAACGGTCTGCAGCGATTTCCACGCAGATGTTCTTTTCTACAGTTTCATGATGGTGAGGTTCAATAGAGTATTGGTTGGAGTTGTCCCAAGTCTCTGGCAGTGTGGGGTTTGATGTATCTGCGTGTGGCCAAAAGCCTTCATGGAGTCCACTACATACCGACTCCACAAACAGACAGTTTGGGTGTGTTTGTAGGTAAAACTCGAAAAGGTTCACGTTAATGGGACAAACAATTTTGAATAAATCAGGGTACACAGCAATAGTCATGCGAGCGGTTAAGCTGTGGGGAGCATCTACAGGGGCTTTGGGGAAAAGTTCAGCGTAAAGAGTGGCATCAACTGAAAGCACATGCGGGTGTTCCACGTCAGCCCAAACCAGGTTTCGGGCATAACACGGTTTACTCGTCCATTTTTCAAACAGGTTGCTTTTTCGGTAGTCCTGGGCAGTTTTTGTTTGTGTGCCCATTACTCCTGCAGTCGCTGCAAGTGTGGGCGTAATTGCAATTACTTTGCGTGTTGGGGCATTGTCCGTTGTTCCAGCATCTGCAACTTTCCTTTCTACGTTGCGTTCTGCTACTGCTTCCTCGGTTACCGCTTCTGAAACTACCTTGTGCATAGTAATTGACCATAGCGCTGAACCTTTTTCGCTGAATTCTTGCATCCCACGTGAAAAGGTGTCTGTTGTGCTGGACAATATGCACGATCTTGGGCTCGCCCTTCGCCACGCTAAGAAGTCTTACCCTGATTGTCCGTTAACACTAATTAAATCTGATGTTTCGCAAGCATACCGACGGCTACCCATGCATCCACTTTGGCAGATTCGACAGATTGTCTCTTTCGGAGGGAATCGACATGTTGACTGCTGTAACATTTGGGGTGACCGCGGAGCTGGCCATATTTGGTGCAGTTTCATGGGGCTGGTGCTATGGATCGCACGAGAGATAAAAAATATCGAGGATATGTTTGTGTATGTCGACGACACTTTCTCTTGGGATTTCATAGGGAACTTGGAGCTCTACGAGCCGTATGATGCTTTCCTGCCCGAAAAGCAGGTTAAACTTTTACAGCTTTGGGACGAACTGGGGATCCCTCATGAACATGAAAAACAACTGTTTGGGCCACAACTGCGGATCATCAGTTTTGAAGTGGATGCCAATGCCATGACTATCACGATGCCTGCCGAGTCGCTTGCTGATCTGCTCTTAGCTATCAAGAGTTTTGCCCATCCCGGACAACGGAAATCACTTCGGGATTTTCAAAAACTCGGGGGTTGGATCAATTGGGCCTTAAACGTGTTCCCCTTGCTCCGACCTGGACTGTCTACATTGTACAAAAAGATGAGTGGGAAGGCACACGGGCACCAACTTATCTGGGTTAGCATCGGGCTGTGCAGGGAGCTACATTGGTTGATGATGCATATGCACCACAGCCAGGGAGTTCACATGCTCCTCTCTGTGGAATGGACAATTGACGATGCTGATCTGGTGATTTATGACACATGCCCACAGGGAATGGGATTCTGGGTCCCAACTCATGGTCTGGGCTTTCAAAGCCGGATACTCACTAACAACATTAAAATATTCATGGCTGAGGCCCTTACAGTGGTGTCTGCACTGGCCTGGTTCACAGAAAATAACCGGAAGACCAAATGTCAGCGCCACGGTGAACATGTTCAACACTTTACATGCGAAACCTGTGATGAATACGCTACTGATCACATCTGTCGACATGTTAATCCGTGAGAACATCGACCTGCGGGTTTTTCATGTCGCCGGCAGAGACAATTCAGTAGCCGACGCACTCTCACATTTCAACAATCCTCATGCAGTAGCACTGATTCCAGGACTTATTATCTCTTCGTTCACACCACCTACCCTTGTTAAGGGGCCTGACAGCAACATCAACCTTGACAGCGAGTAATCCCACAAACTGCCTCTTGACAAATGCCGAAGCGTGCACCTCGTGCAGCTTGGACTTTTGAACACCTGATTCGAGAACGTGCTATCACTATCGGCCAATCACTTACACCAAATACCCATGCTGCGTACTCCTCTGCTCTGATCTCTTATTTGAACTTCTGCCATGACCATCTTTTACCTATCTCCCCGACAGCCGACACACTGAGCTTCTACACCGTCTACATGTGCTTCCATATCGAACCACGATCCGTCGAAAACTACCTTTCTGGTATTTGCAGCGAACTCGAAACTTTTTTCCTGGATATCCAACAAGCCCGGCGAAACCCTGTAGTGACAAAAACTCTACAAGGCTGCAAACGACTACGCAGTATCAGCATTAAATATAAACCGCCCTTGACCCCGGAAGATATCTCCTCGAGCATTCAGAGCCTTGACTTGTCAATTCACAACAACCTACTTTTCGGCACACTCCTTGCGACTGGCTTCTGGGTGCTGATGCATCTGAGCGAGCTAGTAAGCCTGGACAACATCAACGCACGAGACTACCGCAAAGTCTCGTTGCGACACACTGTAACCCTTTCGGAGGAGCAGTTCAAGTTTTTCCTGCCATCACACAAAGCCAACGCTGCTTTCGAAGGAACCATATCATTATATCTCAAGAGGGAATTTTCCCAGATGCAATACCACTCTTCACAGCATACATCGCCTCTCACGACAACATACTCCCTTACAACCTGGAACTTTGGCTACTAAGTTCAGGAAAGCTACCCACACGACACTGGTTCATGCAGAAGCTGCACGCTGCCTTGAGCTCAGCCTTTGGAGGCCAATCAATGAGAAGTGGAGGGGCAACGGCCATGGCATGTCGAGGGATCACCCCACACTTGACACAAGCCACCGGACGTTGGTCATCCGAGACTTTCAATATTTACATCCGGAAACATCCAACGTTGCTCGCTGCCTTAGTCCACACATCACATAAATCAGTGGAACTTTCGGGAACCCTTCATGCCTGACGTGTCACATCGATCCCTGGGATCTCACCTCTCACAAACAACACCCAACATCACCCCTATCCTGAATTTTCTAGCATTTTTAGCATATCCATGTCAATACATCTCCAAGGGCACACCTCTGTCCCGACAAGGTGCTGCTGCTGACACACCTAACTCGTTCTGACCTCACAACTGAGCTTTGCATTTTAGGCTTCCTGTCCTAACACCTGTGCTCTGAGTTTGGCCCCAAGCTGTGATGATAAAGTATACGACTACCCCTATCTATTTTCACTTATATTGTGACACGTAGTTACTGTAGGTCATGCTTACATCGTGTACCTACAGGTATAGTCAACATATATTAACTACACGTACTACACGCTTACATCGTGTACCTACAGCCCACTAATCTACTCAGTCTACCCTATGCATTCAGTATCACTTGCTATCAGGTTATGAGCCCCGCTCGCAAAGCTCTCAACATGTCTTCTTCTTCATCAGATGCCTTCAAGTTCGCTAAGCTAAAAGGTCAAAATTACTCCACATGGGCGGACCATATGCAATCTGCATTGCAATCAAAATACCTGTGGCTCATTGTCAAGGGCACATAAATTTGCCCCGTAGCTCCCCCATCTGTAAGACCTGCTACAACAACTCTCACAGACTACAAGGCAGAACGAAAAGAGAACCTCGATTGGTTACTGAGGGATGAAGCGGCACAAGGAGTGATGAAAGGGGCATGCAAAGACTCGCAGTTACCCCACGTCAAAAATTGCACCTCGGCGAAGGAGATGTGGGATACCTTAAAAAAGGTCCATGTCACGAACCAGGCGTGCATCAACGTCCATTACTATTTCGAGGAGTTATACACTCGGAAATATGTAGATGGAGCCCCCATGGCGGACCACATTGCCGCCATGCTTGACATCAAGCGCCAAATAGAGGACGCAGGTGAAAAACTCGAGGACGTCCACGTCGCCCGAGCTATGGTGTTATCCCTGCCTAAAACACAGTCATGGGACATCATCAAAATACAACTATTCGACGTCGAGCCAGCAAAACTCACAGTCGACGCGGTCAGCACTAAACTTCTATCTGAAGCTAACCGACGAACACAAGAGAAAGGTACCGGCAAGGATACCGCCCTCTACGTCCAAAAGAAGGACGCACGCAAACACGATGCAACCAAAGGCAAAGGTTCCAGCAAGAACCCCTGGTACACATGTCGCGATGGTGGTCACTCCGGCCACACACCTGACAACTGCCCGCATCACACGAAAAACCGCGACAAGGACAAAGCCAAGTCCCAGCAGCCGCAGCAGTCGGCCAACTACACAGTGGCAACCTACGCGATCTTGGAACTCGCCAAGTGGGCCAAGTTTACATGGCCACAAGTAAACCTTCCGGAGGAAACCAGAATGTCCTCCTGGACAGCGCTGCCACATCCCACATGTTTTGCGAACACCAGTTCTTCACCAACTACATACTGTCATACGACAACGAAAGCGTAGCTGTCGGTGGGAAGAACGAGTTGGGAGTAAAAGGCCAAGGCACCGTGAGGTTCAAAAGCCACGTAGCGACCGGCATTTGAACCGTCGAACTCCACGGAGCTCTATACGTCCCAAATCTGGGAACAAATCTTGTCAGTTTAGGCAAACTACAACGCGAAGAGGCAAAAGTTGGCAGCAACGCGGATGGACTCGTCATAACGCTAGACGACGACGAGCTCCTACATGCCACACTGGTCGATGACCTCTACTACGTCCAATGCACCTTTAATACCAATGGCGAAGAGGCCCATACCGCGGTCTCGAGTGGGAGCCTACGACTTTGGCACCGGCGAATGGGACACCTCCACCTAGATGCGATCAGAAAATTAGCTAGCAAATCAATGGTGAAAGGACTCAATATCTCATCCCCACGAACATATGATCACATATGCGAAGGGTGTGCCATTGGAAAATCGCACCGTCTTCCATTTCCAAACATCAGCTACACGCAATATGACAAAATGGAACTCCTCGCCGTCGACCTCACTGGACCCATGTCAGTTGAAACCTGGACTGGCATGGCGTATGCGTTCGCAGCAGTCGAAATGCATAGCCGTATGGGCACCGGTGAATTCTTAAAGACGAAGAGCGAAGCTGCGGAGACCCTAAAAATGGTCGTCGCAATGTTAGAGCGGCAATCTGGAAAGAAATTAAAACGAATCCGCACCAACGTTGGGAGGGAATGGTTGAATAAAGTGGTAGATCCATTCTGCAGAAGGAATGGCATACTACACGAGACGACCGCCCCCTACACACCCGAGCAAAACGGCGTTGTCGAACGCGCAATAACCACCTACTTCCAGATGGTAAGGTGTATGCTGCACTCTGCCGGGATGGACTTACGTTACTGGGGCGAGGCGTTCATGTACGCCGTCCACATACGAAACCTCTCACCCACTGCTGCTATCAAGGACAGAGTGCCCATGCACGTCTGGACCGGCTCCAAACCCGATGTATCCCATCTTCGTGTTTTCGGGCCCATAGCCTACGCAAATATTCCCAAGAAAATTCGGGGTGGAAAGCTTGAGGTAACAGCGGTGAAGTGCCGACTGTTGGGATGGTGGACGAACGAAATGAAGGCTTACCGGCTCGAAGATCTCACGACGCGTTCGTTGATTACATCACGTGACGTTCGATTTGATGAGGACAATGCACCCAGCGACTTAGCCGTCATCGAAGGTGGGCATCCTGCCACTACAAGTGGACTAACAGAACTACTTACAGAACACCCACCTGAACACATCACCGAGCCACAGCCATCACGTCCACAGTCCCCCACGACACACATCGTCAATATCAAGCCCAAACACGCCCAGCCAGATGCAGATCCCCAACCGGCCGCTATCATCCAGCCTGCGAAACCGAGTAAATGGGCAGACCTACCCCCACGCGCACCGTCCAGCCGCGCATGACACGCTGCTACGCGTTTTGGAGATGAGGCATCGCCCGACGAAGTTGATGAGGCCATGAACACTAAGGCCGTTGTCGCCCAGGCATTCCTCGCCCACACCGGCGATCCTCCAACCTACCGGGACGCGCTACGCACCCCACACTCGAAAGAGTGGGAGAAGGCACTACACAGCGAATACGACCAATTAATTCAGACCGGTACTTTTGAGTGGATACAGTACGTACCCGCTGGATTCAAACCTATCGGCAGCAAACTCGTCCCCCACGAAAAGTTGGACGGCGAAGAGTCTGTATATCAGCGAAAGATACGCCTAGTCGCAAAAGGCTACTCACAAGTCCCCGGCCAAGATTTCCATGCAACCCACAGCGCCGTAGTGAAATATCCAACCCTACGCGCACTACTCGCGATTGCCGCACGTGAGGACATGGAGCTACATCAGATAGATGTAGTGGGAGCCTACCTACAAGGAGATCTCGACGAAGAGATTTACATGCGGCCACCTGATGGATTGAAGATCGAAGGGAAGGAGAAGTGGAGCTTGAGGTTGAGGAAGCCGTTATATGGATTGAAGCAGGCAGGGAGGCAGTGGAAAAAGAAATTAGATGGTACGATGGCCCACCTCGAATTCACAAAAAGCAACGCAGACGAGTGCCTATACGTCCTACGCGAAAATGACCAAGTTGTTCTCCTCGTCCTGGTCTACATGGATGATGCTGCTGTTGCCGCCAAGGTCCTATCCCGAGTCCTAAAGTTTAAAAGGGATATCTCGGGGTTCTTCCCCATTAAAGACCTTGGTGAGTTATGCCACATCCTGGGCATCCAAGTAACCCGAGACAGAAAAGCCCAAACCATCACATTAAACCAAACCGCGTACATCAACAACGTACTTGCACGGTTCGGTATGCAAAACTGCACACCAGTCTCCACCCCTTTTGCCGTCGACACACGCCTAACACATGCACAATCCCCCAATACACCTGAGGAACACGCCGCATATCGCGCCACCGCTAACAGCTTTGTTTATCTCGAAGGTATTGGCTCTGTCCTGTATGCTACTCAAACGCGTCCAGACATCCAGTACCCTGTCAGCATTCTCGCACAATTCAGCAGAAATCCCGGAAAGGCCCATGTCGAAGCGTTCAAACACGTCCTCCGTTATCTCAAGGGGACAGCCAATTTTGGCCTTACGCTCAGCGGAAAGGACACCGGTGTCGATGTGATCGGATGGACGGACTCGGATTGGGCTCAGGACCCAGAAAGCCGTCGTTCGGTCAGCGGATATGTCTTCGACGTCGCCGGTGGATCAGTAAGCTGGGCCTCGAAACGACAACCTACCGTTGCGTTATCAACAGTCGAGGCTGAATACATGGCTGCCTCGAACACGACCAAAGAAGCC
>QLPF01000026.1:0-15494 GCA_003314045.1 Hygrophorus pudorinus
GTAAGGGGTTGAATTACATTCCTAGAGAGCTATATTCAACATTGTCTGCACAGGAAAACTAGACAAGTACCAGCATGAGGGAAACATATCTGAAGCATGCTTGTTTGCCCCCCACTTTTTGTAGTCATTGTTTGCAGTTCAATAATAAATTCAAGATTGTGGATCATTAAGCAAAGCCCAAAGGCATACAACTAAGTCTGTGTTGCTGTCTGGGTCCTGACCACAATTGTCTTAAACCAAGCCACCAACTTGGGCTCCAAAGTGTTGTCATGGTCTTGATCCTTTGCGCATTCCAGGTATTTCTGATGTTGCTAGAAGGACCAGGCTGGTCAACAACCAAGTCAATGGAATTTGTCTCATGCTAGCACAAATCATTGGTATGGCTTTGATCACACACTTCATAAACATACCTCCATCAGTCCGGTGTAAAAATATGGACTCTGCATAAATGTCTGGGCAAAGTGAATAGTGTACAAACCGCAGTCACAGCCATTTGGCTGCTGTGGCACCTAGAAAGTGATTTTGAATCAGTTTAGTGAAGTACAATGATTGAAAGAAGCTTACCTGTGGAAAATGAACCGTGAATTGCCTCATGTCGACAGTTTTCTGCCACCACATTTTTGCCTCGAAGTGCAAGATATTCTTTATGTTTGAGACTGTCTCAGATGGGAAATTGTTACAAAATGAATCCAGGACATAGATTTTTCTATGGTGTTTGGAATGTAAGATGTTGGCGGTCAATGTAAATCATTGTATACTTATGTGTGTGGCCCTTCTGTCTTCAAGGCATTTCCTGGCGAGGCTACCATGACTAGATACCAGTGACTGCTGCAGAAAGACATCAGGGATGTGTTTCCTAGAATAACGAGAGAACTCACTTCTTTCTTGAATATATGGGCCAGACGAGGTAGTCTAGCTCAAATAATATTTTCCACCAGACGTAAACCTCTGCCTTCAAATAACATGCCTCCGGAGAGAGATCAGCAGGTTCCGAGTATGCAGAATGAGCCCATGGACTAAATATTGCTATGGGGTTGGCAGTGGCAGCATCTGCCTTGATGAGTAGGTCCTTAGCAACCCTATTTTAAATACATGAATCAATAGCAGCAGCAATATAAAGCCTAAATTCATACCGCAAAGAGAATTCTATTATATCCCCATTCAGATATTCGCCTGGATCAAGGTTACAGAGGACTCTTTCGTCCATGTTCAACTTGTTATATGGCCTGTGTGGTGGTCCATGTTTTAAAGGACTGGGTCTTTGATTTCTATCAGCCTAGCTATGGTGTAATACATTACCACTTACTGTGTCTTCTTCCTGCCGCCTGTAACATCCTCCCTGACTTCTATGTTGCTCTCTCCTCAGGTCCTCAGGGCATAACTGACATTAACGCAGATGATGTGTCTGACCTCAGATCTTCAGGCCTGCAGTCCCATATTAATTAATGATCCTACACAATGTATATCTCAGGCAACTTGCTCTTTGTCATCCTCTACAATCAGCCTCCGTGATGCCCTTTTCTTCATACTACCCCTACCAATGTTCCCAGGAATATGCACTGTGTGTGCTGGTAGAGCTCACGGAATATTATGAGCATCTGTGATGACCTTCATCTCATGAAGGCTGGAAGAAAACTTCAGAAAGGCGTCAAAGCCAAAAAACAAAGCACATTACCTGGTTTCCTTGATGAACCTGGCTGATGTGGCCTGATTCATCCATTGGATAAAGGCCTAGTATAAAGGGCCTTGCCTCTTGGCTATCAAGCCAGGAGTAATTGTGACCATGTGGCAGAATGCCGACCCTGTAGTAAACATAATTAGTTATTCAATGCCCTTCCTTCAGTAGCTTAGACCCACCTTGGCCGAAGTTGCATTGCCATTCCTTTGGACATTGCTGCGGCCTACATGGCAGCAATCACAATGATAACACAGTGGCATCTTTGGTATACTATGAGGGATAAATTGTGAACATTAGCACAAACCATTTATATCAATTAGCACACCTCTTACTGTAATCTGGGTGACCTCACGATCCAGGCGGACCAGGAAGTATGGCAGAGTCAGCTGCTCAATTTTGAGGTTTGCGGTGCCAGGCATCCATGTGAGCTGGGCAGAACCTACAGCAGGTTCTATGGTCATTAAGCCAATTGCCATGTTGGTAATAGGTAGCGAAGGCATAGTTGGGGCAGGTAAATGCAGAAATGAAGTGGGTTACAGTGTAAATGAGATAATTGCTTTTTTTGGACAATCAACACACTAAAATAGCTTAGTCATTCATCAGGCAGTCGATAGATGACTAATACATTTCCCATTTTGGAATTTCCCATTTTGGCTTGTGTCATGTGCATCGACTGGTCAATGGATGACCAATCATTTGTTAGACGAGTTTTGTGTGGTGTTAATCAATGATCATTCCTCACTGTATATCTTGATGTCCTTTCCTGATTCACTTTCACAATTTCTAGGGAAACTTCTTGCGAAAAACCTTTCCATATGGACTGGATTTTATAGTTGCCCAAGAAGTAGACCTCCTGTGCAACCAGAGTTGGAAAATCACCGGATCAGGTACTGATTGGCCATTGATTTATTCTTCAAGTGTTCATTTTCTCCAGGCAGCAGCTTTACAGCTTTATAGACACACTTAGGCTTGAGATTGAAGCTGAAGCTCATGTCCCTGGGCAGCCAGTATCGCCCAAAGAATTTCTACATACAGTTGTAGTCATTGTAGCTGCTCTTCTGAACCCCTGTAAGCACACACAGATCACATAGCCTCTGTTCTGCTCACCATACCCTGCAGTTTGGACAGAATGGGATGCAGCACGATTTGCAGAGCGTGTAAAAAGGTCCAAAGTGAACATAGATGGTCGAATGGGAGACACAGATATCAATCTATGCAAGTATTTCGAACAGGCTGACTTTGGAGACATCAATGTCCCAGCGACCATACTAGACTCATGTAGCCGAATAATTGCATGGCATCTGCCCTCAATCATCACCAACAAGAGAACAGTAGGTCACAAGCATTTATCCATAACACATTGATATAGTATCTCAATATAGACTGACTACAACAATGTGGTTGTCGGCCTCAATCACTTGTTGGCCAAATCAATGGAAAAACATGATGGCAAGGCCTCTTGGCGACAAAGTGGTTTCATCAGCCCTGCAGATGCAGCCTTTCATCCAGGAACGGTAGACCTTTCCCAGGATGGTTTATGCAACAGCACACCGTAAGTTTATTCATCAATTTGTGTGCATACATTAATTTGGTCTTATTTTACTCTAGAGATTGCAGGACCCCATATACCCCTCAGCTCATCTGAGAACGGCTGAAGGTGGAACATTCCTCACTGCCATTGCAAGTGGGGAACTACTAATAGACTCGATTTTGTGTCTCACTGCACGAGAGCATTATGAATACAGACTTGAAGCAGTGCAGAAGTTGAGATGGGGGCAATTCTTGGCACAAGAACACCCTCATGTCCACCTTTGGCCAAATTAATTCTCAGCAATCCAGATCATTGTTAATCGTATAACTCTGCCTCATAGGGACTTCGGGGGAGCCTAATCTGCCTATGACCTCCTACTGAGTGTTGGTACACACACAGATTCACAGATAAATATTCACAATATCAACACTACATTTAACTATTGTCCTGGCACTGTAGTCCTAGTATGTGGACGTGTTTTGTTACATGGAGTTCCTTCCTGGGAGGGAGGGGAACAAATTTGCATGGCTCATTATGTTCGGGATGCAGTTCATGACCGGTTGAAAATAAGACATCCTGACTGGGTATTATATAGTCAGTATTATGATTTAATGGCAGAGCCATATAGAGCACGACTGGGTCTTACATAACTGCTTAGTTAGGGTCATGTCAGGGTCAACTGATGTAGTTATACCTCATGTAATACAGTTCACTGCATGTGTAATACTGCCTTGTGTAATACTGCCTTGTGTAATACAGTTCAATGCCTCGTGTGTAACACCTTTCCCTCTTGCCTTGTTTTTACCCTCCAAACCAAGAACATGGTGAAGTCTGGAGCAAACAAGTTGTCTAAATCCTCACTATCCAAAGGAACAAAGAGAAAACTGCCAATAATCATTGATGAAGAGGGTATAGTGAAAAGGAACAGGAGGGGGAATCTGATTTATGTGATGAAAGAAGTACAGTTTACCTTACCTTCGAGGGCTTCATCTTCCAAGGTTTCCAATGAAACTCAGAAACCATCTGTACTTCACAAGAAGTCTCTCAGCGTTCCAAGGGACATTGAGGATGTGGATCATGTGGATCATGATAAGGCTGAGGACCAGCAAAGAAAGAAGAATAAAACAAAGGTATGCCCTGCAGATAAGATTCTCTCAACAATGCTATATTGTTTACCTATAATTCTTGCAGTCACAAAATGACTTTCTTCGTGAATGGAAGCCTTTGAGGCCTTTGTATCTGGATGAATTACTGCACGCTGAGCAATTGCCAACCCAGGCATGCAGTTGTGGAAGAAAGAAGAACCTCCTCTGATGCAGGTATTGTTTCTTGGATGGAGTGGTCTGCAAACAGTGTTGCCTGGAAGTGCATAAGTATCTGCTGTTCCATTGGCTCCAATCCTGGAATGGGACATTTTTCAAGGCTTCCTCACTGTATGGCCAAGGCCATGTTGTCTACTTGGGTCATGGGGGAAAGCCCTGTCCGCAAAATCGCTCCACTGTATTCGATGCAAACAAGGATATATTTGTGGAGGGAGCCGATTTGAACTGGGAGGAGGAGGAGGAGGAGGAGGACTTGGTTGCTGCCCAGGAGGAGGTAGAGATAGGGACAGATGTTATGTCCTGGTGGTAGTTCATACCACAGGTGTATTCCAACACCACATATGATGGTGTACTTGCACTGGTTGTCCGGACAGACACATCCAACTGTTCCAAATGGGCTTATTTTCCTGCAGTCAATGTCGGCCGAGTACTGTGTTCGCCTTTGATGTTTTGGACTATTTTTATGTAGATGCAATGGAATGCAAAACTGCAGGACAGAGCTTTTACAACAAACTTCGATGTCTAACAAATAATGCCTTCCCTCACATGGTTCCGGTATGTGTCTGCATTTTTCTGAGCAAATGAATTGCACTAACAAGGCCAACATAGCTCTGATATAAAGAGCTGTTACAGGTGTCCAGACAGTGGTGCGATTTACAGGCAAGAAAGAGATTCGGGTTTGCTCATGACACAGAGAGAATACCAGGAAATGGAGACTTGGCCCTATTTTGCCCCACCTGTCCTCAACCTGGAATTAATCTTCCACAGGATTGGAAAAATGATCCTGATCGGTAAGTCTTCTGCCAGAGTATATACAAGAGGTTGACAGAAGATTGGTCAGGGAGAAATATATCTGTGTCTTGGTCATTGACGGAAATTTCAAAGATGATCATGTTCGGATGAGAAACCAGGAAGATGATGTCACATTGACCGATGGAGAAGGGTATGTGGTTGAGGAATCTCGGTACAGGAAACATCTTTTGTGCACAAAGGATATATTAATCTATAATATATATCGTGGCTGGGAGCTAAGATTTCTGTCAGATGTCAAGGAATTGTCACAACCACCGTGCGTTATCAGCAGCCAACTCAAACCGGAAGAACCTTGATGCTACTGGTATTGGTGCTGGTGGATGTGCCCAACACGGTTGTTTTGTACCCACTTCAGTGGTAGATTTTCAAAAAGGGGAAAGGTATTTTAAATGACTATGTTTTGCTACTGTAGCAGACTGATCAACTTCACAGACATATGAATATTGATTATGCTGTGTGTCAGGCATTGAACTACCGCACAGATGGGTTACCAGGGGCCACAAATCTCTATGATGTTGCTTGCAAATGGTCTATCCATTTCTTGGAGTGGGTAGAAGTAGGTAAATACCTAAGTATTCCCCATTTTGATAGGATCATTGCAGGGGTGGGAAAATTTCACATCAGTGCTCATGTAAAGGAGTGCTTTGAGGAGTTCTCTTTGAACTTCATCAAGAGAATTGGTCAGGTAGATGGGGAGATACTAGAAACAATGTGGTCAAGTTTCAATCTGATTGCCAGGATTGCAAGGACAATGAGCAAGGCACACAGACATGAAGTGTATGATGATTACATAAGAGATGCAAACTGGAAGAAATTGGTGGGAATAGGTAAATTCATCTTCATCGGAAAGTATTTTAGTCTTTGATCTTTTTCAACAGTGATGGCTTTGCTGACAAAGGCGAAGAAGGCTGCAGCTAGGAGGAGAGATGCAAAGAGGGTTTATGAGGAGTTAACCTTGTCAATTGACAAGGACTTGATATGTGGGTGGACAACTGAGGAGGCAAAGGCAATGAGAGAAAGGGGAGAAAAGTTGAAAATATTCCGGGTCTGTGAAGATGCAGGTAGGATTTGGTCTACAGCTTAATATATTATATATGTAGCACTAACAAATATTGACAGCTCCAACACAGAGTGATATACAACTCTCACTGACAACACGAGAGAGTGCTGCAGGACTGGCTGTGGGCTCTATTGCATGGCTGACAACAGGTTTATCCCTAGAAGAATCCCAGTGAGTCTATATATGTACATCTCACTACTGTGAGGCTCATTGATAGAGACAGGGATTCTTTGAGAGTAGACATTCATGCAATAAAGTGTTTCAGTTCAGTGTGAAGAAGAAGGCTTGAGAAGAAAATAAACAGCTTCCACAAGAAAGGCAATGCCTATATGGGGGTGAGGGAATTTGAGGAACTCCTACCACAAGAAGAAAACACAGTGTGGGATAGGTTGGATGAATGGGAGGAGGAGGAGGACATCATATTTGAGGAAGAAAACACTGGAGGACTTGATGAGGTTGAAAATGGTCAGCCTGAACATATTTTGATATGCCTGCCATTGACATTGGGGAAAACGAGAGTAGCTGGTCTTGGATTGGATGTACTGGCATCCCAGGAGGTGGAGCTTCGGAAAGGACAAGCAAATGATGCTCTGGCTGCCTTACGAATTGAATTGGGACACAAGGTGCTGCTGTTCCGAACCAAAGTCAGGGATTCATCAAATACAAAGGGAAAGACAAGAGCATGGTCAGAAATCAGGATAGCATCAAGGGAGGTAATGAAGCAGGTCAGATCATACAAACGTGCAGGAAAGGCATTGGAGCAGCTTGGGGCGGATCAGGCGGTTCTCACTCAGTATAAGGATATTCAGAAAGAAGACCTGAAGATGAGTGCAGGGCAAAAGCTAGGTTTGATAGATAGGATGAGGAGGATAAGATGGTGAGGAGTGAGATGACATGGACAGTCTTATACTTTGACCATCAGAAGGAAGTATGGCATAAAAGAGCTGAGATAAGCAAGGGGACAGGAGAATATGGTCATAGAGCATATGCTTTGAAGCAGGCAGCAATGTGGGGGAAGTTTGCTGAAGAGGGAACCAGGAGGTTCACAGTTTGGATTTAATTCTGGTGGTCTGATATCAGTGCTGTAGCTAGGCCTGCAAGCATTGAGTTGTAAATAATATGGAACTGTTTTGGCTGATACAGATTTAGCTATCAATAATACTTTTTGCCCCTAGGGACGTGCAATAAGTGCTGCATAATATATTATTTTCCTCTCGGCCAACACACACCAACCACCGCATAATATAATATTTTTCTTCTCGGCCAACACACACCAACCGCTGCATAATATAATATTTTTCTTCTTGGCCAACATGCACCAACCACTGCATAATATAATATTTTTCTTCTTGGCCGACACACACCAACCACCGCATAATATAATATTTTTCTTCTCAGCCGACACACACCAACCACCACATAATGTAATATTTTTCTTCTCGGCCGACATGCACTGAACACTGCAAAATATATTATTTTTTGTCTCAGCTGACACACATTGAGCAGTATATGACAAAAATTCTTGGTATGTCAGCTGACACACAATGTGTGAGGATAATATATCTTGGCCCATCTGTAATTCAGTATATCTTGGCTGACATCGGCTGACACACAAAAGCTGCCCTTTGTCATTCTTGGCTGGTACGCTTTCAGCATCCATAATTGACTGCATTGGCTGCAACCAGAACTTATGCAAAGTTCTATGTGAGGGTTGCGAGGTTACGATTTAGAGTGCGAAGTCTTATGCAAATACTAGACAATTATCGGTGATATTGAGGACAAGTTCGAGGGCTTAGACAAGTACAAGGACTTTAGATGTGAACTGGAGGGAAGAACTAACTTGTCATTTAAGCTGAAACTACAGTGTTTTTATATGTAGGGAGTAGAAATACTTGAGCCACTGTTCGAATTAGGGAGATACAAAGACACAAAAGAAAGGAACTGGTCTGGACTATCAGAGAATGTCATGGAATGATGAGTAAACAGTATATCGTAAGTGAAAGCAACAGGAACATGCGGATTAGATTGTGAACACCTGAACTCTGGGCCGCAAAGTGCGAGAATGGCTTTGCAATGTTTCGTGAAGCTTTGCAAGGACTTCGTGTATGTCGCAGAGCTTGGCGGGTAGTGCGTGAATGTGGACCATGTCAAATACATTGTTTCCGGACCTGTGGAGCCTGCAGTCGTATCACTGTCATGCTGTTGTCAACATGTAATGAGACATAGATTATGAGTTCGCCGGATTGAGGTAAAGGGATAGATGAAGATGGTGGTTGTTTCGAATGATACATGAAAATAGTGTGATCCACAGTGCAGCGATTGAAACCAATAGACTCGAGAGTTTTCTGTAACATCACATACCATTTGTGTGACGCTTGCTTCAGACTGTATAAGGCTTTGACCATCTGCAGTACAGCATTGTGATTGCCGATAACAGGGAAACCAGGAATCTGTTTGCAGTATACCTCTTCTTGAAGAATACCATACAGAAACACTTGTTTGACGTCCCAGGTGCATACATGGTACCGTAATCCTCAGGGCGTTGACAAAAACCCTGTGCGACCACTCGGGCTTTATACACAATGATTGCACCCTGGACGTCGTATTTGAAATCATATACCCACCTCATTCCAATTGCAGTTTTTCCTTTTGGCAGCTTATCCACAATTTCATACACCCCATCTCCTCTAGTCCCTTCATCTCCGCTTCCATCACCTTTCTCCATTCGGGGTAGTCAGGCTGAATCACTGCATCACTATACTTTTCGGGATACTGTGTCAAGTCGATGGGGTGTGGGAAGGTGGGTTGATGGCGTTCTACTGGCAGTGGGTACAATAAGCTGAATATTTGTTCTAGAAGAGTGTTGCATTTGGAGCAGCATTGTATAGTGTTGAACTTGTTGTCATTCGTGAATGTGGCATTTGTGTAATCGATTACACAGCTCAGCATAACTCTGTCAATTACAGTACTGTGTTCACAATTGGCCCGAATGGTTGCAAGATGTTGATTTCAGGCCATGACTCTGTCGTTCCAAACTTGACCGTGCTCGGTTCAGATCCACACACGTTTTGCAGTGTCTGGAG
Source organism: Hygrophorus pudorinus (assembly GCA_003314045.1). Taxonomy (NCBI): domain Eukaryota; kingdom Fungi; phylum Basidiomycota; class Agaricomycetes; order Agaricales; family Hygrophoraceae; genus Hygrophorus; species Hygrophorus pudorinus. Next base: position 9,488 of record QLPF01000026.1, read on the forward strand.
GAATGAAGGGGATGGGAATGTTGGGAGAAACATGTTTGATTCTGTCAGACATTTGGAGTGCATTTGTAAGGAATCTATATTCCTTGTTACTTTCATTTATTCCTTTATTTGTTATTTTATTATTTTATTATCATTATTTACTGCGGACATGTGTGCCACAATGTACACACATACAAACATAACCTTATTACACCATCCATGTCACACGATCTTTATATACTTAACTACTACAACCCTCATAAACAGCACATATGTTCATTACCCAAATATATTGATTTGGATCTGTGAATAGTGCACAGTGAGTACACAGTCTTTAAATATCTCCATTCCACTTGTACTAGGGCTTTAACTAGCCCTACACAAGTTTATACTTTTTTTCACAGCCAAACAACCTTTAAAACGGTTTTGAATTGACTGTAACAACTATAAGCCTCTCACGAGGTTAGATACATTGGTTATACTACATAGTCATAAGCCGCTCACAGTTAGATACCTTGACTATAAAAAAGTCCTATTAGGCACCCTAAAGGGCCTTATCAAACAGACCCGATATAAAAGCCCGAATGGCTTGAGAACACCTCTCACCGTATACTACAGATACTGAACATAAAGTTCATATCAGCACACGATAAGAATTCGCAATGCATATTGTAGTAATACGATTCAGAACATGCACAGTCTAGTGTGTTCATAGACAAATCCCATTGATAAGTGAAATCGACAACCCGGATGTCCAGCCGGTCCCTTAGATCATCCCAACAGGGAAGTCCATCCCAGTTACAGGATGTAAACCACCCCTTTATCGAGCATACCCCACTCCAGTGAGACACTGCTTATAATGTCTTGCAATTCCCGGAATTGACTCACAGGGCTATCAGCCCTATTACCTGCAGTGATGCAGATGAATACTCTGGCCTGGGAAGTAGCAGCCCAAGAAAAGAGGAGCAATCCCCTGTAGACAGACAGACACTGGCTCCCTGGTCACAAAACTCGGAGAACATGAGAGTGCCCCCTATATCATTGGCTTATAACTCGCCCACACATAGGAAGACACCTTCATTAGGTGGTGGATCAGCAACCAGCATGGTTGTCAATCAGACTGAAGGTCGAATAGACCCTAAAGACATTCTGGTTAAAACCCGAACGAGTAGATGGCTCAACTGTTTAGAATCGAGAGTCCACACAGATATGGAACAGCACAGAGCTGCAAGAAAGAAAGGAAAATCCACGCTACAAGTGTGTATAGATGAGCTGGAAGCTCTAGATAACCATATGGAGGCTCATTACGACAGTTATTTAACTGAGATACATCAGATAAGATCTGATCATAACAATGAATATGCCTTAGAAGGGCATCAGGATGCCAGTGCCAGGATGCAGCAGACAATTTTGATGCTTTGATGCAGAACAGGTCTACAGTAATATAATTTTACAATTCTCTACGAGCATTTGCCCAACACATGGTAGAATTACCAGATAGATATTGCATTAGAAGGTGATTCCTAGTCGGTCTAAATGACCATATATCCAACAGGATATTAGAAAACGGCTATACAGCTGAACAATCTACTATAGATGACCTACTAAGGGTTGCACAGCAAGTAGAGGAAGCTCGGTCTTATGCAAGCCAAGGAAAATCGAGCACAAGCTCAAATACTACGAGTAAACCCTTGACACATAGTAGTAGCCTTATGGCTACTGTAACTAAATATCAGCCTCAAAAGCTGTCATATAAATCCAATGGATATACGAAGAAGCCAAGTAATTGGCCCTTTGTCAACAAAACAACTAATGGTTCGGCACCATTTAGTAAAGGACCTAGCCGGTCTAATCAACAGCATACAGCTGCATCTGGAAACACCCAGGCTCCAACCACGAAGCCTAAGTTAACCGACAAGTCAAACTTGAGGTGTTACCAATATAATGGTATGGGACACATAGTCCCCAACTGCCCTTATCTGGCACAACCGAGAGCAGCTGTAGCTCAAGTAATCGCGGATCAAAATGATGAAGACCCAACATTGGGTGAATCACCAGAAGGTGAACAGTACGATCCTGAGTTGTACTTGGAAGAGAACATGGAAGTCCACAAGATAGATCCTAACCAGTTAAATGGTCGAGAACATGTTGAGAACATGAACAAATACACAGGCAATAGCTCCGATGAATATAGTCCAAATAACATAGGCTATCAACCCGACGAAGAGGAACACCATGTATCCTCATATGTGTCAGTGGTAATACCACTTGAACCTCAATACAAGGCACATGCACACACAGCAACTACACTGTCTGACACACCTCTTACAGTGTATAGGACACGAGTATCACACAAATCATTACCTGGCAATAGTGATCAGCATGGGTTTTGAAACCTGTGCAGATCACGGGTACGGGTCACAGCAGGTACAAGTACAGGTCACAATTTTCAGGCCCATACCCAACCCGTACCTGTGGCTTGGGTACATGGGTTTTGGTGCAGGTATTGTAGCATAGTATCTTCCGTATATGTACATATTTTTTCATATTTTTTCGATTTTATTTGAGCCTTAACAAAAGGTTTTTCAAATTTTCATGATTTTTTTGTTGTTTGCCAAACAAAGACTAACAATGCCAGCAACACAACAATTTGAACTCAACACTGTTGCACAGCGTTGAGGATAAAGTAAGTCAATCAAACTACAGTAATACATGCTAATAGTTGTATTTTAGATAGTGCTGGATGGGCCAGCACCAGCACCACTTCAGAAGTAATGAAGATGGTGCCCACCAACATGTGCAGGGATGGGGTGAGTGACGGAGAGGGAGAGGGTGCAATGAGACAGGGCAGCAAGGGGTGAGTGGGTGGGCGAGTGCGTTTGCTCGCCCCCCCCCATATTTATTTCATCTGTAGTGTATATATTAAATACATAATTGTGAGAGACCTGCCGCACACCCGCAGCGGGTCTCGTGTCCGTCATACACCTGCAAAACCCGGCTGTAACCTGCACTGTACCCGCACAATACCTGACCCACCAGAGCGGGTACAGGTTTTGACAGGTGCGGGTGCGGGTCCATGAGAAATACCCGCGGTAGACCTGTGTCAATCACTACCTGGCAAACAGCCAGAAAGGAATTTTGAGAAACTGCTCTCACTCAGCAGATATATTTATATCAACAGATATAAAGTGCATGTCCTGATAGACACCGGCTGTACCACTGACATGGTATCCCCGGACTATCTAGCCGCTATGGGTGAAATACCCTTTGAACTGGAAAACCCAGTAGGTCTGCAAATGGCAACCCGAGGCAGTTGCTCTTGAATTAACTATGGCTATAGAGCTAAGTTAGAACTAGGCAAGTTCAATGCCGAACACTATGTAGACATAGCAAACCTAGACCAGTATGATATCATACTAGGATCAGGATTTATGGGCAAGCATAAGGTTGTGCTTGACTTCAGAGAAGAAAAACACACAGCATTTATAATAAATGGCAAACACCATGTCGAGCATACAGGCAACTTTGGTTCCCCAAAAGGGGGGAAGAAGCTAATACAGCTTTATAAACTGCCAGCAATCGGAAAGAAAATAGAAGCTAATACAGCTTCTACAGTAAAAAGAACCGTTAACACGGCCATAACCCAAAAGGTTATCAAAAATAATATTGCCGGAAAAGGCAAAGAAAAGGAAACGGTTGTAGACAAACTGCAGGCTATATCAAAAATGCCAATAAATAAGGCTAAGCTGCCTACAACTGCGCTGGCAAAACTTCACCGCAATGCAGTAGCAGGACCCAGCAAAGATCCAAGACCAAAGTGACTTGAGGGTCACAAAGATCCTGAAATAAAACTGCCCATAATGGATGGTAGGTCTACCGGCAGGCAGCTGTTAATAGACACAAAAGCTCGTGTAATACTGATCCAGAAATGGACAGAGAGCATAAAGGATCTAACAGTCCCAGTTCCTCTAGAAATGCCTCCCATACGGGAAATTTCGCATGAAATAAATTTCATTGACGAAAGCTATAAGCCTTCATATCACATGCTGAGATGTCTGGATGTGCTCTGCCCCAAGCTAGTGGAGAAGGTAGCCCGATATGAGAAGGCTGGATGGTGGAAGCGAACCATGACAGATAGTGCAGCACCACTATTATGTGTCTACAAGAAAGACAGACAGTTGAGAACCGTGGTAGATGTGTGCAAGCACAATGAAAATACCATAAAGGATGTTACTCCTTTCCCAGATCAAGACAGTATCTGTTATGATGTGGCTTGCGGTATGTACCATACCAAACTGGACATGTCCGATGCATATAAACAAGTACGCATCAGAGGGTCAGACATGCCTAAAACAGCATTTGCTACTGTTTTCAGTACATTCGTGAGCTTTGTAGTTCAACAAGGTGATTGTAATGCACCTTCTACATTTCAACGTTTAATGACATATATATTCTGAGAATATATAGGACGATTTGTCCACATATATCTGGATGATATATTCATATTCTCTAATAGTCTAGAGAATCATGAATGGCATTTACAGCTTGTCTTTGACAAGCTGCGCGAAAGTCACTTATTTCTAAGTGCTAAAAAAGTGGACTTATACTCCACGTGAATGGACTGTTTAGGTCACATAATTACCAATGATGGTATATTGCCTGATGAAGACAAACTCAATCGCATTTGCCAAGAGATTATAAGTGTTTCCTAGGACTAGTGCAATATCTAGCCCAGTTTATACCAGATATATCAGCATATACTAGCCCTTTATCGGGTATGACACATAACCATCGGCCCTTCATATGGGCACCACTACACGAAAAGTGTTTCGAAATGATAAAAATCATTACTTGCAATACACCGATACTGAAGCCGGTGGATATGCAAAAGCCTGACCCTATCTGGGTTGTATGCAATGCCTCCGCAAGGGACATTGGAGCATTCTACAGTCAAGGACCAGAATGGCGCAAAGCACATCCTGCTGGATTTCTATCCAAGACATTTACACCAGCTCAGTGTAATTATCATATGTGGGAACACGAATTGATAGCCATATTAGAGGCTTTAGTCAAATGGGAAGATAAGCTCATTGGACGATGATTTATTGTGGTGACTGACCATAAGGCATTAACCTTCTTCAAATCGAAGATACACATGTCTGATAGACAGACACAGTGGTGGGAATTTCTATCCTGCTTTGAATATAACTTGGTTTACACCAAGAGAACCTTGAACAAGGTAGCAGACTCATTGTCCCGGTACTATATCACCGATGAATTGTCAGAATTACACGTGTTGAGCGAATATGTCAATATAGACGCACGGATAGACCCTAGTGGGGACTTTACAATGGAAAACCGTAAGAAGGAGTTGTTAACAGGTTTCCCTGAGCCTATCATCATAGCAGCACAAGGCAAAGTAGTGCATAGCGCAGGTATTGAAAACCCGCCGGGTCACGGGTACGGGTCACGCCGGGTCCGGGTATTGATAACTATTTCCGAACCCGCGCAAAACCCGTACCTGTGGCGCGGGTATGGTGGGTATGTGCGGGTATTATACAATAGCATTTTGCAGATATTATCATATTTTTTACATATTTTTTTGTATTTTATTCAGCTCAAAATAATTATTTTTTCGGTTTTCTTGAGCTTTTCGTGCTACCTCAACAAACACAAACAACACCAGCAACCCAACCACAACCACTCGACGTTCAACGAAGTCAAGCAGAAGGAAAGCAAGGGTAATCAAGTAAGTTAAAACAGTTATCATATTGACTAATTATTATCTTTTCAAAGGTGTTCTGGGTGCACCAGTACCCACACCCAGGCCATCTCACTGGCACCACCACCCAACGCAAACACGTCGTTCGGGCCATGTCACCACCACAACCCGACAACCAATGATGCCTTGCGTCACCACCCACACCTGGGCCACGTCACTGGCGTCACCGCCCAACGCAAACACGCCCAATGCAAACACGCCCAAAGCAAACACGCCCAACGCAAACACACCCAACGCAAACACGCC
>QLPF01000027.1:0-26298 GCA_003314045.1 Hygrophorus pudorinus
TAAAGGCCTGGTATAAAGGGCCTTGCCTCTTGGCTATCAAGCCAAGAGTAATTGTGACCGTGTGGTGGAATGCCGACCCTGTAGTAAACATAATTAGTTATTAAATGCCCTTCCTTCAGTAGCTTAGACCCATGTTGGCCGAAGTTGCATTGCCATTCCTTTGGACATTGCTGTGGCCTACATGGCAGCAATCACAATGATAACATGGTGGCATCTTTGGTATACTATGAGGGATACATTGTGAACATTAGCACAAACCATTTATATCAATTAGCATGCCTCTTACTGTAATCTGGGTGACCTCACGATCCAGGCGGACTAGGAAGTGTGGCAGAGTCAGCTGCTCAATTTTGAGGTTTGCGGTGCCAGGCATCCATGTGAGCTGGGCAGAACCTACAGCAGGTTCTATGGCTGTTAAGCCAATTGCCATGTTGGTAATAGGTAACAAAGGCATAGTTGGGGCAGGTAAATGCAGAAATGAAGCGGGTTATAGTGTAACAGAGATAATTGCTTTTTTTGGACAATCAACACACTAAAACAGCTTATTCATTCATCAGCCAGTCAATAGATGACTAATACATTTCCCATTTTGGAATTTCCCATTTTGGCTTGTGTCACGTGCATCAACTGGTCAATGGATGACCAATCATTTGTGGAGCGAGTTGTTTGTCATTGTGTGGTGTTGATCAATGATCATTCCTCACTGTATATCTTGATGTCCTTTCCTGCTTCACTTTCACAATTTCTAGGGAAACTTCTTGCAAAAAACCTTTCCATATGGACTGGATTTTACATTCACCCAAGAAGTAGACCTTCTGTGCAACCAGAGTTGGAAAATCACCAGATCAGGTACTGATCGGCCATTGATTTATTCTTCAAGTATTCATTTTCTCCAGGCAGCAGCTTTACAGCTTTATAGACACGCTTAGGCTTGAGATTGAAGCTGAAGCTCATGTCCCTGAGCAGCCAGTATCGTCCAAAGAATTTCTACATACAGTTGTAGTCATTGTAGCTGCTATTCTGAACCCCTATAAGCACACACAGATCACATAGCCTCTGTTCTGCTCACCATACCCTGCAGTTCGGACAGAATGGGATGCAGCACGATTTGCAGAGCGTGTAAAAAGGTCCAAAGTGAATGTAGATGGTCGAATGGGAGACACAGATATCAATCTATGCAAGTATTTCGAACAGGCTGACTTTGGGGACATCAATGTCCCTGTGACCATACTAGACTCATGTAGCTGAATAATTGCATGGCATCTGCCCTCAATCATCACCAACAAGAGAACAGTAGGTAACAAGCATCTATCCATAACACATTGATATAGTATCTCAATATAGACTGACTACAATGATGCGGTTGTTGGCCTCAATCACTTGTTGGCCAAATCAATGGAAAAACATGACAGCAAGGCCTCTTGGCGACAAAGTGGTTTCATCAGCCCCGCAGATGCAGCCTTTCATCCAGGAACAGTAGACCTTTCCCCGGGATGGTTTATGCAACAACACACCATAAGTTTATTCATCAATTTGTGTGCATACATTAATTTGGTCTTATTTTACTCTAGAGATTGCAGGACCCCTTATACCCCTCAGCTCATCTGAGAACGGCTGAAGGTGGAACATTCCTCACCGCCATTGCAAGTGGGGAACTACTAATGGACTCGATTTTGTGTCTCACTGCACAAGAGCATTATGAATACGGACTTGAAGCAGTGTAGAGGTTGAGATGGGGGCAAGTCTTGGCACAAGAACACCCTCATGTCCACCTTTGGCCAAATTCATTCTCAGCAATCCAGATTATTGTTAATCATATAACTCTGCCTCATAGGGACTTCGGGGGAGCCTCATCTGCCTATGACCTCCTACTGAGTGTTGGTACACACACAGATTCACGGATAAATATTCACGATATCAACACTACATTTAGCTATTGTCCTGGCACTGTAGTCCTGGTATGTGGATGTGTTTTGTTACATGGAGTTCCTTCCTGGGAGGGAGGGGAACGAATTTGCATGGCTCATTATGTTCGGGATGCAGTTCATGACCGGTTGAAAATAAGACATCCTAACTGGGTATTATATAGTCAGTATTATGATTTAATGGCAGAGCCATATAGAGCATGACTGGGTCTTACATAACTGCTTAGTCAGGGTCATGTCAGGGTCAACTGATGTAGTTATACCTCATGTAATACAGTTTACTGCCTGTGTAATACTGCCTCGTGTAATACAGTTTAATGCCTTGTGTGTAACACCTTTCCCTCTTGCCTTGTTTTTACCCTCCAAACCAAGAACATGGTGAAGTCTGGAGCAAACAAGTTGTCTAAATCCTCACTATCCAAAGGAACAAAGAGAAAACTGCCAATAATCATTGATGAAGAGGGTATAGTGAAAAGGAACAGGAGGGGGAATCTGATTTATGTGATGAAAGAAGTACAGTCTACCTTACCTTTGAGGGCTTCATCTTCCAAGGTTTCCAATGAAACTCAGAAACCATCTGTACTTCACAAGAAGTCTCTCAGCGTTCCAAGGGACATTGAGGATGTGGATCATGTGGATCATGATAAGGCTGAGGACCAGCAAAGAAAGAAGAATAAAACAAAGGTATGCCCTGCAGATAAGATTCTCTCAACAATGCTATATTGTTTACCTGTAATTCTTGCAGTCACAAAATGACTTTCTTCGTAAATGGAAGCCTTTGAGGCCTTTGTATCTGGACGAATTACTGCACGCTGAGCAATTGCCAACCCAGGCATGCAGTTGTGGAAGAAAGGAGAACCTCCTCTGATGCAGGGATTGTTTCTTGGATGGAGTGGTCTGCAAACAGTGTTGCCTGGAAGTGCATATGTATCTGCCGTTCCATCAGCTCCAATCCTGGAACAGGACATTTTTCAAGGTTTCCTCACTGTATGGCCAAGGTCATGTTGTCTACTTGGGTCACAGGGGAAAGCCCTGTCTGCAAAATCACTCCACTGTATTCGATGCAAACAAGGATATATTTGTGGAGGGAGCTGATTTGAACTGGGAGGAGGAGGAGGAGGAGGAGGACTTGGTTGCTGCCCAGGAGGAAGTAGAGATAGGGGCAGATATTAGTGAAGATGTCCTGGTGGTGGTTCATACCACAGGTGTATTCCAACACTGCATACAATGGTGTACTTGCACTGGTTGTTCGGACAGACACATCCAACTGTTCCGAATGGGCCTATTTTCCTGTAGTCAACATTGGCCAAGTACTGCATTCACCTTTGATGTTTTGGACTATTTTTATGTAGATGCAATGGAATGCAAAACTGCAGGACAGAGCTTTTACAACAAACTTCGATGTCTAACAAATAATGCCTTCCCTCACATGGTTCCGGTATGTGTCTGCATTTTTCTGAGCAAATGAATTGCACTACCAAGGCCAACATAGCTCCAATATAAAGAGCTGTTACAGGTGTCCAGACAGTGGTGTGATTTACAGGCAAGAAAGAGATTTGGGTTTGCTCATGAGACAGAGAGAATACCAGGAAACGGAGACTTGGCCCTATTTTGCCCCACCTGTCCTCAACCTGGAATTAATCTTCCACAGGATTGGAAAAATGATCCTGATCGGTAAATCTTCTGCCAGAGTATATGCAAGAGGTTGATGGAAGATTGGTCAGGGAGAAATATTTCCGTGTCTTGGTCATTGACGGAAATTTCAAAGGTGATCATGTTCGGATGAGAAACCAGGAAGATGACATTGCATTGACCAATGGAAAAGGGTATGTGGTTGAGAAATCTCAGTACAGGAAACATCTTTTGTGCACAAAGGATGTCAATCAGGTATATTAATCTATAATATGTATCATGGCTAGGAGCTAAGATTTCTGTCAGACGTTGAGGAATTGTCACAACCACCGTGCGTTATCAGCAGCCAACTCGAACTGGAAGAACCTTGATGCTACTGGTATTGGTGCTTGTGGATATGCCAGACACGGTTGTTTTGTACCCACTTCAGTGGTAGATTTTCAAAAGGAGGAAAGGTATTTTAAATGACTATGTTTTGCCACTGTAGCAGACTGATCAACTTTACAGACATATGAATATTGATTATGCTGTGTGTCAGGCATTGAACTACCGCACAGATGGGTTACCAGGGGCCATAAATCTCTATGATGTTGCTTGCAAATGGTCTATCCATTTCTTGGAGCGGGTAGAAGTAGGCAAATACCTAAGTATTCCCCATTTTGATTGGGTCATTGCAGGGGTGGGAAAATTTCACATTAGTGCTCATATAAAGGAGTGCTTTGAGGAGTTCTCTTCGAACTTCATCAAGGGAATTGGTCAGGTAGACAGGGAGATACTAGGAACGATGTGGTCAAGTTTCAATCTGATTGCCAGGACTGTGAGGACAATGAGCAAGGCACACAGACATGAAGTGTATGATGATTACATGAGAGATGCAAACTGGAAGAAATTGGTGGGAATAGGTAAATTCATCTTCATTGGAAAGTATTTTAGTCTTTTGATCTTTTTCAACAGTGATCGCTTTGCTGACAAAGGTGAAGAAGGCTGCAGCTGGGAGGAGAGATGCAAAGAAGGTTTATGAAGAGTTAACCTTGTCAATTGACAAGGACTTGATATGTGGGTGGATAACCGAGGAGGCAACAGCAATGAGAGAAAGAGGAGAAAAGTTGAAAATATTCCGGGTCTGTGAAGATGCAGGTAGGATTTGGTCTACAGCTTAATATATTATATATGTAGCACTAACAAATATTGATAGCTCCAATGCAGAGTGATATACGACTCTCACTGACAACACGAGAGAGCACTGCAGGACTGGCTGTGGGCTCTATTGCATGGCTAACAACAGGTTTATCCCTAGAAGAATCCCAGTGAGTCTATATATGTACATCTTAGTATTGTGAGGCTCATTGATAGGGACAGGGATTCTTTGAGAGTAGATGTTCATGCAATAAAGTGTTTCAGTTCAGTGTCAGAACTCACCGCCATCAAAGATGGAAGAAGAAGGCTTGAGAAGAAAATAAACAGCCCCCACAAGAAAGGCGATGCCTACATGGGGGTGAGGGAATTTGAGGAACTCCTACCACAAGAAGAAAACACAGTGTGGGATAGGTTGGATGAATGGGAGGAGGAGGAGGATGTCATATCTGAGGAAGAAAACACTGGAGGACTTGATGAGGTTGAAAATGGTCAGCCTGAACATATTTTGATATGCCTGCCATTGACATTGGGGAAAATGAGAGTAGCTGGTCTTGGATTGGATGTACTGGCATCCCAGGAGGTGGAGCTTTGGAGAGGACAAGCAAATGATGCTCTGGCCGCCTTACAAATTGAATTGGGACACAAGGCACTACTGTTCCGAACCAAAGTCAGGGATTCATCAAATACAAAGGGAAAGACAAGAGCATGGTCAGAAATTAGGATGGCATCGAGGGAAGTAATGAAGCAGGTCAGATCATACAAACATGCAAGAAAGACATTGGAGCAGCTTGGGGCAGATCAGGCGGTTCTCACTCAGTATAAGGATATTCAGAAAGAAGACCTGAAGATGAGTGCAGATATGTTGGAGGAGAATAGGTTTGGGCAGAGGAATGACACCTTGGCATGGTTCTGGAGAATAGGACCGCAAAATGATACCGTGGGAGATGGATGGATGGAAGAATGTAAGTCACTTTCTTATCAATAGTGGTGATTCATTTAAATCAGTCTATAGAGTAAACTGGCTCAGGGCGAAAGCTAGGTTTGATAGATGGGATGAGGAGGATAAGATGGTGAGGAGTGAGATGACATGGACAGTCTTATACTTTGACCATCAGAAGGAAGTATGGCATAAAAGAGCTGAGATAAGCAAGGGGACAGGGGAATGTGGTCATAGGGCATATGCTTTGAAGCAGGCAGCAATGTGGGGGAAGTTTGCTGAAGAGGTAACCAGGAGGTTCACAGTTTGGATGTAATTCTGGTGGTCTGATATCAGTGCTGTAGCCAGGCCTGCAAGCATTGAGTTGTAAATAATATGGAACTGTTTTGGCTGATACGGATTTAGCTATCAATAATACTTTTTGCCCCAAGGGACACACAATAAGTGCTGCATAATATATTATTTTCCTCTCGGCCGACACACACCAACCGTTGCAGAATATAATATTTTTCTTCTCGGCCCACATGCACCAACCACCGCATAATATAATATTCCTCGTCTCGGCCAACACAAGCCAAACACTGCATAATATAATATTTTCCTTCTCGGCTGACACACACCAACCGCCGCATAATATAATATTTTTCTTCTCGGCTGACACACACCAACCGCTGCATAATGTAATATTTTTTCATCTCGGCTGATATGCACTGAATGCTGCAAAATATATTATTTTTTGTCTCAGCCGACACGCATTGAGCAGTATATGACAAAAATTCTTGGTATGTCAGCCGACATGCAATGTGTGAGGATAATATATCTCAGCCCATCCGTAATTCAGTATATCTCAGCTGACCTCGGCCGACATGCAAAAGCTGCCCTTTGTCATTCTCGGCTGGTACACTTTCGGCATCCATAATTGACTGCATTGGCTGAACAGGACAATGCCCATCAGGACAAGAATTTCTACCATCCACCACCATGGAAACATAGAGTTTGATGGCCACACACCACCGGCATGGGCTTGATGATACAGCCAATGTGAATTGACTGAGAAGGTCACAAAGATGCCAAGTGACTCACCAAGACTTGCGGTCATGTGCATCCTGATCGTGTTCACCAATGCGCTATCTGATACAGATGTAGTTGGAGCAGACCTCGGTTCAGTCTTCGTCATGCTGGGTTCATCATATGTTTCTGCTACAATGTTAAGTGATGCAATATTGCTAGAAAAAATGTCAGTTAAACATACATCATCAGGCACTATGGTGATTTACAACTTGAAGGCATGGGCCTTCCATGACCTATTACTGTATCCTCGTCAGCCCAGAAACAATCCTTGAAAAACTGTAAACCCGAGAGTTAGAAACCATGTCAAGATCACATGTATGTTGAACATACATCCTGCAGTCCCAATGTAGTATGAACCCTTCCAAAGGATGCATCTTCATTTACAACACTACCTACAGATAGCAATGCAAATTCATAACCATATCACAATGCTGCCATGTCAGCCTGGAATCAATCTTAGGGTGAATTCACAAGGACATATAACAGTGACTCACTAGTGATTTCAACTTTTTGAATGTGGAATTGAAGGTATTTTGACACTGTCCAACCTTCATTCCACTGCCAGTAGCCTCATCATATTTCTTGAGGATATTTTTCCAGGTGTTGGGAAACTCAGCCTTGAAAGCATTGTAGCAGGTCTTTCGGACCTCATGGATGGGAACAGACTCTTGCATTGAGATGAATAATAGGTATCAATTAATTTGAATGAATAACTTACTAGATGGGGGGGACATCGCCATAAGCACAAGCAATCTCTTCCTTTTCATTTCCACGAAAATAATTTGGATATGTATTCCATATATTCCCTGCTAACATTGAGTGAGCATCTGTCCTCTCCCACAATGACTTGATCCAGTGGAGGGGTATTTTTGAATGCATAGAAGCAATCCCAAGTGCTGTGTTTAGTGAAGGACACGGGTAGGGGTGTACCTGTGGGTTATGTGTTGGTATTTCTACGGGTGCGGGTACGGGTACAGATATTTGTACCTGGCAAAAACCCATACCCGTGAGGTCAGACCCGTCACTCATATATGGACCTGTCACTTAAATATATATACATTAAGCAAGTTCAGTAACTATATAGAACCTTATTGTTGTATAGTTTTAATTTGAAGGGGTTGATGAGCTTTTGTATTTTGTTCAAGCCACAGGTGTGTGATTTTCGCCCATACTCAGCCTCAGCCACCAATTTGAAACTCCTCCACCAGACTCAAGACCTCCACCAACCGCTCGAGAAAGCAGTAACCGCAGGCTCACAAGGTAAGTACTTTATAATCTACATATTTATCAATATACTGTATAATTACATAGGTAATTTTCGTACCCAAACACAAGACAATGCACCTGACATGGCACCCACCACCACTGAATGCATGCAATCATGCACAGACACAAACACCAGCACCACCACATGTAAACACCCCGCTGTCTCGCTCCAAACATGAGACAGCCATGTCATCTGTCCACGACCCGCTGTCTCGCATCAAATGCAAGACGGCCACGTTGTCCCTCGTTCCACCACACCACCACTATCCCGCCTCGTCACCCACATCCACATCCACTATCTTGCATCAAATGCGAGACGGCCACATTGTCCCTGTCACCCACCACACCACCCTATCCCTCAACACCTACCCAGCCTCATCACCCACACCCACACCCACACACGCTGCCTCGCTTCAAATGCAAGACAGCCACATCATCTTCGTCACCTACCACACCACCCTATGCCTTGTCACCCCCTGGCCACGTCATCCACCCCGGTCTCATCACTCACACCCCCACCCGCTGTCTCGCTTCAAATGCGAGATGGCCACATCGTCCTTGTCACCTACCACACCACTGTGTCCCTCATCCCCCACCCCAGCCTCGTCACCCACCCCAATACCCACTGTCTCGCTTCAAACATGAGACGGTGTTGACCCCCTCTGCTCATCAAATGAGCACGAGGGGTGTATGTATATTTTATGTAGATAAATTATATAGAGTATATTATGTATATTATGTGTGATACCCGTGGGTACCTGCCCACAGGTACGGGTATGGGTGTACCCCGGGTCGAAGTGGCCATACCTGCGACTGTACCCGGACCCTTGGTGGCAGGTACGGGTTTTGACAGGTACGGGTATGGGTACAGCCAAAAGTACCCAGGGGTTACATGTCCTTCACTAGCTGTGTTCATCTTGTTCCAACATTCCTGAAGAATCACCCACTTCTCATCAGAAATGTGCCTGGTGACTGGGTTGTGCTCATCTAGCATATCAGAATTTGTGGTGAGAGCATGGTCACTAGTGAATTCTTGCTTGAAGGATGGCATAACATTTTTTGAGGTGGCTGGTGTGGGGGTGGGTGGGGTGGCGGTGACAGCCTGATGTGCAGAAGTTGACAGCCCACTATTGCTGTGACAGAAAGGCTGGGGAGGGTTAAATGTGTCATATGGCTGCAGATGATTGTCAAGATAGGCATTTTGATCCTGGTAGGGTGGAATAATAAATTGGTCTGGAATCAGATTTTGTTGCAGTCCGAACCACTGTACATCATATAAACCTGGACGTGTAGGCAATACCAGTACAGGTGGCACTGGAGCCGGATAACGGGAGTTTGATTGAGAAAAGTCCACAGCTGAGTGTGATACAGCAGGTGAGGAGCAGGATTCATTGCTCGTGGAATCCGGAATGTCAGATGGCAGAAGTTCATTTTTTTCAGCTGCTGCGTTGATCTGGCCGCAATTGAGCTCGAGTCACCATCCCACTGTCGCATTTGGAGGGGGTCAAGACCTGACATAGTTGTTGATCAACTTCAAATGGAGTTGCCAAACAAAGTCGTTTCTGTCCTCCACCAACCTGTGGTGCTAGTAGATCCCCACCGACAAAAGGATGCCCAGGTAAACTTGGACTGTTGACTCGGAAACCATGAGCATCACTGCCCATCTGGACAGCACCTGCTCCAGGCTGGTGCCATCCTAGTTGAGGTGCTTGAGAGCAGTCGAAGTCTGCTGTTCACTGAGCTGGTATATCTGTTGTGGAGAGTGCGAAGTACATGGTAGGATAACCCTGCATAGACAAGGAAAAAATAAGTGTGAAACATGCAAACTATTAAGAAAAAAGACGGAACACACTACTATGACAACAGTGGATCCACGGAAGCACCAATAATGAAGCTATTTGATAATATTCAGGGAATTGAGGTCGAATGTGCGGAGAGTTGATTGGCTGATAAAGAATTTACTGATAAGAATGCCATGGAGGCATTCAAGAGGGTCAATGGAGGTGTGCTCGGGAGGGTCAGTAGCATGCTTGGTAGGCTCCATGAATGTTGGTGGGGTTCTGGTTCATATGTGTAAGTCAGAAGAGGCACCACATGTATATATATTCAGCATCGTATTTACATATCAGAAACACCAAGAAATAATTAATGTGAGGGTCACTTAAATGGTAGCACACACTTTACCATCCATGTACTTGGAGACAAAAATATGTTCAGCCTCTGCAAGGTCACAGGCATGCTGGATGACACAAGGAGCACCTTTGCCAGCAGCATCAGAAACAACTGTCCCAGAGAAAGTATGCAGTTTTAGTCACTAGTGCAGAAAGAGATGTGCAATGAATCTGATCACTCACTTTCCCTGATACACACCGGGAAAATTGCCTTCAATAACCACCCACCAAACATCTTCGTCATTCGACGGCCTCACAGGAGCTTCAGTTGAAGCAACTGCAACAGATGTGGAAGGCGCAGGACCAACATCACCACATGCTAATGCATGTTCCCAGGCGTCCACAGCCTCCTTGTTGCTACTGTATCCTTGGTACAGTCGATATTCTCATAATGCATGACCTAATCATGCATAACCTCCCATAATGCATAGCTTGAGGCCGGAACTGACGTGGGACATAGTGATTTATGCATGCAATCTCATTTCGGATAATGCATGGCCGGTTTGGGGGTTATGTATTACCATATCTACCAAATATGGTAATTTGTGGCCAAAAATGACACCAGAGTAGCTCAAACAAGTGCCTGGAAAATTTAGGTTCACCCATGCCAGCTAGCCATTGAGTCCAATGCAAACCCTATCAAGCCACAAGCCTTGCTCACATTGGAGTTTGCTTCACAAACTCAGGTTACTTTAGCCACATTTGGGAAAGCCCCCCTCAATTCTGCTACTTCTATCACATTTTAGAAACTTATATCAGATAGATATTTAAATGTTGCAAGGCTAGGTGCCAGCAATGCCCCATGTGAGGCAAAATTTTCACATGGTTGTCACATTTGTCATGAAATGTCACAAATATGGTCATGCATAATGTCTCATTATGCATAGCAGAAGGCCGGAACAAGGGCTTTGCATTATGAGAATATCGACTGTAGCGCAAACCTGAAAACTTGGAGACAGACATATGGCATAGTGCTCCCAAAGTTCAGTTCGGAACCGATCTGAACTCGGTTTAAACCAGAACCAAACTGCCGGTTTCAGTTCCGGTTCCAACTTGGCCAAACCCAAACCAGAAGTTTGGTTTGCAGTCTAGGGCAGCTGCTGATTTTTTGAATGGTCTAGAACACAGTTCAAACCGCAAACCCATAGGTATTTCTTCCAGATTTTATTGCATTTTATTTTATTTTATTTCATGTATTTCTGTTCACTTTTCCCCAACAGTGTGTCATGTGACATGACAAACAAACTTTGTGTTTGTGTTTTCTTCGTCTACCTCACACCACCACCACTTCCTAGTCCACCCCAAGTAAGTCAAATAAATATATTTTCTTCAATTATAGCTTATTTTTTGTACGAAGAGCGTGAACACGCCCCACCACCACCTCCTTCCACCCACCACCACCTCTTCCCGGCCCACTAACACCCCAAGTAAGCACAAAAAAGTTATTTTTCTTTAGTTAAATCTCATTTTTCGTACAACAAGTGTGAACACGCCCCACCACCACCACCTGCACCTCCCTCGCGCAAACACAAGAGGCGATGTGGCACCCCACCGGCACCATACCACCACCACCACCTCCTCCTCCTACTCTTGACAACGGTGCCGTGTCACCACTACCACCAATGACACAAACACATTCCCACCTGTTCCTGGCCCATGCCCACCCCAGGTAAGCCAAAAAAAAGTTTTTTCTTTAATTATAGCTAATCTTTTGTACAACAAGTGCGAACACTTGCCACCACCACCTCCTCTTGCCCACTACCTATATTAATTATACCTTTTTTTCTGGACCACCAGCACATAGTATTCTTTTATTATCATGTATTGATTAGATATAGCCTTGGTACATTATGTATATTAAAACCTCTAAGTAGTCATAAAAATATGATTTTATGGTATAACATTTATTATGAGGTGACAGTAGTAAAGAAAAATTATATGTATTCAAAACTTATAGCTAGCCCAATGAGCATGTGCAGCATGTCAATTGATGTGCGCACTCAATCGGATGAGGCAAAATGAATTTTCAATAATTAATATTTAAGTAATTTCCTAATTAGGACATAAAAGCAGTTTCAAGCAGTTTCAAACCCGGTTTCAGCCCATATTGAGAAACCGAAACGGTTTCAATCAGTTTCGGTTTCGGTTTGGGAAATTCCAGAACCAAACCCCGGGTTCAGGTTCAGGTTCGGCCAAAAAGTGCTCAAACCGGACCAAACTGAACTTTGGGAGCACTAATATGGCAAGCTGACCTGCAAACATGTGAGTTTTCCAAAGGGTCTAAATTAAATTGCAAGACATACCAACTGTAAAATACCCCTTGCTCTCAACCACAAAATACAATGTACACCACCTTCTTACCACCTTGTTGAGGCGTGCTTGGCTGTGAGAGCAGAGCAGGGGCTCGCCCATGCGTGGCCTTTTGTAATGGGCCACTATCATTGTCATCAAGGGCAAGAGACTGCATAGACGACAAAAGAGTTGATATGGATGACAAGGAACTCGTACGAGTTACAGGCCGTTCTAGTAGGCAGGTATGTTAGAAATTGAACTTGAAGGGCAGTGATCAGTCACCATATAGACCTGTTTTTGCCGGGGAGGGAGGCTGAGTTGTTGAGCTGCGAGAGACAATTGGAAGGGGGTTTACTGCACAGTTGACAAAGCTGTGGGTTGATATACTAGTCTAACTAGGAAGATGGGAAGACGTGCTTCAATGACCACAAAAGAAGATAATGTTGTTTGGCACCCACGTGCTGGTCAGAGGGTAGTGAGCCTCACATAGAGGGAGCATATAGAGAGAGCCTCGTGCTGAATACAGAGAGCCTTGTGTGAAATATGGGGAGCCTCTTGTGGGATACAGGGAGCCTCACATTGAGTACAGAGAGCCTTGTGTTGGATGTAGGGAGCCTCACATCGAGTACAGAGAGCCTCGTGTCAAGTATGGGAGCGGCTTACACCAGGCCGTCCATTCGTTGACCAATGAGCATGCAAATAAAAACCATGCTGAATGAAAAACAAATATTCCTCAAGACAATGACCTGTAAAAAATCTAAAAAATTGACCAGAACGGTCATGAGTGTATACCAATAAAAATGGTGTAGAAATTTTTGGACCTTTGAACTGGGAAGTGGCCTGGGCTGTCAGCAGGGTGTTGGTGCAGTATGACAAGTATGAACTGAGTTTAATGTTTACACTGTCATCAATGGGCTGTTGTGCACAATATCTAACACAGCAAGAGCGATCTACTACAGCAAAAGCTCAGAGGTGCAAGCATGCACAGTCTGATCGGTATGTCCTGCTCAGAATATACATTATGGTTTACATCTTGATAGATTTATAGTGGCAAGACTACATGTAGTCTCCAAAACCATGTCACATACAAGTGCAGGCATGGATGAAAGGGTCCTATGCCTCAATCCTTGGCACTATCAGTATTATCACCAGCTCTTGTTGCCCTCGCTTTGATTCACATACCTATTCCATGAAGCCCTCTGTGGCAACTTGAATGATGCAGCGGACTCATCTGACCTTGAAATTTGGGACCAGGATCTGCCATATGTCTTGACTCCGATACCTGAAGACAATCCTGCTGAGGTCGAGTTCACTGAGAGGTTGGTAGAGGTTATGCATGGATACTGGTTATGCTTGCAGCAGGACCACGAGGAGGAGAGGGTTCAGCTCTATGGACAGAGATATATAGGGATATGGTGGCGGCTTTGAGGCAATGGGAGGCAGCTGAAGCTGTTGTTGAGGTTGAGAGATGTTCCAACAGATGAGGAGGATCATGTGCGTATCATATAGCTCAGCATTTCTTACAATGGAAGGCAAGAACGGTTTACATGTTGTACGAGAAGTACATACATTCTTAAGCGGACACATGAGCTATTCTATGAACCAGGAAGAGAGAGTATGGACCGACACATCATCAATCTAAATGCTGCCATGTCGCCCTCATGAAATCCAGTGATGTGATAACCACGTAGAACAGCTGCAATGCATGCTAGCACCCATACACCACAATCATGATCATTTGATTGCAACAATTGAACCTGAATAAGCTTAGTGATCTGCACGGGTTACCCACAAAAACCCGCAGGTATTTTAGTAATTGGCATGTAGAACATTTTTGGGTGATCAGAATTTTTAAAAATTATCAGAAACTGGCAAGAATTGACAGAGATATGAGCATTACAAGTTTTAGCATCTGGGTATCAACACTGAGCTTACTGGGCTCTGATCTTTTCTCAAGGGTACAGAAAAACCAAAAACCTCAGATTTTCATGACATTCACCTTGTAATCAGGGTGGTGCATCATTAGTTCTGAAGGTTAGATGCTAAAACTTGTAATGCTTATATCTCTGTCAATTCTTGATGGTTTCTGATTTTAAAAAATTTGTTCTGATCACCCGAAACTGTGCTACATCCCAATTACTAAAATACCCGTAGATTTTTGCGGGTAACCCGTGCAGATCACTAAATGAGTTTGGTAAGGAGCAAAATGAGGGAAGCTTGAAGACATACATACCGAAACTGGAAATGCACTCCAATTGTCAGTGATAACAGGTAGTGTGTGGCCATGTCAATTTGCCAGAAGAACCATTCTTGTGAGTAAACACATAATATCCTGGAAAACAGATGAGCTATGATAGACACGAGAGTCTCTCACTATACCTTGACATCATTTCTCCAAGGTTTTCGAGACCCTAGACTATCAAACAAAGGAAGTCTTGATGAGGGTAAATAAGCAACGGTGAGAACCCAATGTTCGATCGGATGTGCACGATGAATGGGAAGAATCCAAATATCCTTTAGCCAGTAATGGTAATCTCCTGATAGATGGCACCATAGATCTTGGTCAGATGCTTTATAACGAACGTGAGGGAGATCGAAGGTTGACAGTACTGCACACTGCTAACTGTGCATTGAGGATGTCATTGTCGGAGAGGAGAATATACTCTGTAGAAGGGCTGCACCACCATTTAGGCAGACATCATTGAGTCAGGTAGTGGGTGACAAGAGCCTTGCAACATCCTGGTGATCAAATTGGATAGTGGAACAACTATTCTCTCGGTGTAAGTACCACGTTGCATTGGAAGAGTCAGTGTTGAATAGTGTATCATCGACAGAAAGCCAATAATCTATCTGTACATCGGCCTGCATTATTGTCAACAGAGAGCAAATGTATTGACCTGTGGGTACGTACTGGCACTGCCCACAGAATCTTCACCCAGACATCTATTGCAATGTTATCAGTCTCCACCTCAATGGCATCATCTTCATCTAGATCACCAGCTATAGCATCAGCTAAGCACAGCAGTTCTTCCTTGTCAGGTCGCAAGTCAGTGCAGGTTTCAAGTCAATGGTGTTGGGCTCGCCACTTGGTTCAGGCTTTCCTTCATCAAAATGTGTCATTGGGTCAAAAGCAATCACAGGTGTTGTCCATGTCAACATAGACAGTACTGTAGCACCTACAAATTGCTGGATGACACTGGGGATGGCAGTGATGTGTGATTCAAATCACAAAGCTGATGCAAGTGGGTTGCTCTAGCACGACTTCAGTAATAAAAGGTGGTCTTGTTGTTGTTGCAACTGTAGTATGAAGCGGCCATCTATAGAATGCCTTGGTTAGTTGACAAGTATCCACATAAATCACACAAAAGTACTTGAGCAGGTCCGAAGAGATAACTCAATCGCATGCAGTTTGCAGCCGAACCATCAGCACAGGTTATCTGCTTCAATTCCGAGACAATGCCTTTCCTCCAAGCAACAATCCAGTTTGAGCATGGCTCGAATCCCTTCATGCACATCTGGGTCCACGAGCCAGTGAGGGATGTTACTGAGAGACAGTGTTATCCAGACATCCTCCATGAGGGTGGAACCATCACATAAGGCAGTGAGCTGAGTTGGCAGAGGCTGCAGGAGAGGAATTGACCAAGACAGATCATGAAGCTCTTGAAGTTTGGCGCAATACCTATTGAACTTGTGAATAGCAGTCATTAGTGCTGGCTTGCGCTTGGCAATTGCTTTTCATGTATGCTGATGCAAAGCTGTACCTGCAAAGGTGGATAAGGAAAACACACTTCACATTGGATAAGACCCCAATTAGATCTTACCAAGAGCCTCCTGGCGTCCACCAACAGCTTGGTCCAATTTATCCCACTCAAAAAAGCTTCCTATTGCCTGCTTTCATATATTAATCTTGAAGTCCTGAGCCATTAGAAGTGTCTGAACAAACTCAAGATTGATGCCTTTCAGTTCAGGGAACAAATCATGCATATTCAAGGAAGAATAAAGTGCCTCAACCTTATCCTTCAGACGGTCATGTGTGCGTTCCAGACCAGAAAGCATTGAAAGTGTGTTGGAGGATGGTGTTGATTGGCTGATAGTCATTCTGGTGGACTGGAGGGCTTTGTCCACAGAGTTGAGGTCTCCTTGTAAAGTGAGCACCGTGTCGAGCTCTTTTTTGAGTTGTGCAGGAGCATCTTTGAAGGGCAAATAGCTTCCATATTGAAGTATTACTTATGTGAATGGATGGACAACTGAGACTTTTTCTGGAGTGTCCATTCTGACCGAAGTTCCATGAGTGGGACACCACATTCATCCAAAACGGTTTGTGCTTTGGATCCTTGGCCCTTGACCCCATGCTCAAGACGGCGCTAAATCCAATCGCTGAGGTCATCTCAGAGTTCGCAGCCAATGGCAGAGGCTTGCCGGTCAATAAGCCAGACTCTGTGGGAACACTGAGAGCCAATTGTCAAGATGAGTAAAATGATAAGACATAGACCCTTACCCCTGACATCTGCATAATACCAATTAATTTGCTAAGGTGTGACCAAAGTCTCTCCACACCTTCTCCGTCACTCAGACCAAGGCCTTGACGGAGCTGTGGGTTGTAAATGAGTTGGCAAGACTATTGGTGCCCGTAAGTATACATGGCACTTGTAGCAAAGATGAGCTGCTGGACAACGTGGTCAGGCAATATGTCATACTACAAGATATGTTAGTTCATCTGACAATGCAAAAAGTGTGATGTACAAGGTTTAAACTACGGTCTAAGATGCCTTTTGTTTCCTACCATCAGCGGCTTCGTGCGATTTTTTGCACTCGTCAACAGCCTCATCTGGAACCATACAATGGAAGGGCCTAGGTGGGGTCTTATGCAGACTGTCTATACGGTTGCCAACAGTATCCACTGTATCCTTGGAAATAAAGTAGTCAGGGTCGTAAAAGTGGGGGCTATCGCCAGCTGTTCATCGATGGTGGTGGTGAAAGTTTCCATCAGTGGCTATATGGAAATTAGCACTGCTAGAGGAGTGTGTTGAATAAACAAATAAATATCAGATGCAATAATAATGACCAAGGGCTTACTCCTCAAATGAATGTCCAAATTGAGATCCAGCAAAACATGCGGGACAGCACTGTTGTAGGATACGTGCACACTATCCTGGTAATGTAGCGGCAGAAGAGGGAGCAGCGGCAGAAGGAGGGGCGGCAGCAGCCTGTTCATGGTCTAGTGTTGGGGAAGTTTGGTTCCAAACTGTTTCAAACTTGGTTTAAACTGAAACCAAACTGCACAGTTTGGTTTAGGTTTGGGAAAATCTGGAAAAAACCAAATGGTTTGGTTTCTGGTTTGGCCATTTGAAAATTCCCAAACCATCTCAAACTCAGTTTAAACCAAATCAAACTGCCAAAAAAATATTCTTCTTGAAAGATCTAACTAGCCTGTAATATGAAAAAAATAAAACAATACACTAACAACAAGACTTCAAACTTGTTTCAAACTTGGTTTTAAACTCAGTTTAAACTGTTGTCACACTATTTAAGACATCCCAAGACAAGTAGACTTCCAAACTCCAAGTTTAATGTGATTGCAAACCACTTTAAACAGTTTGGTTTGGTTTAAAATTCAGTTTGTCTACCAGATATCCAAGTATACTTCAAAACTCCAAGTTCAACACAACCCCAAACTGCATTAAACAGTTTGGTTTGGTTTAAACTTGGTCTAAACTGAGTGTAAACCAAACCAAACCATTTAATTGTTAAGTGGTTTTAAATGGTTTAAACTGAGTTTAAACTGAACCAAACCGATTCAAATGGTTTGGGATCGGTTTGGTTTAGGTTTGGGAAATTTTGGCTGAAACCGAACCATTCGGTTTGCAGTTTGGCCAAAATGGGCTCAAACCAAACCAAACCAAACTTCCCCAACACTGTCATGGTCAAGGTTTGGGGTTTTGGTGGATTGGATAAGTGAGTCAGCCGTTGCAATGGCTGAGTCGACTTCCTTCTCGACTCTGAGGCAAAGACTGTTGTACCATTGGATAGCGTAGCCTAGACCACACTGAAATGGATCATGGAGTGCCTCTCCCTATGTATGTGAGGAGTTTGAAGTACTCTAATACAGTGAATTAAACATACCTGGGGACTCTTTTTGACTTGAGACTATCTGGTACCGTGACTAGGACCCCGAAAATTTTCGAGGCCAAGCCGCGCAAAAAAGTCTTAAATCATGTCATCTATACCTAATAACACTACTAGAGCCACTCAGGTGTCAGTGAAAGGACCTATGGCCCATTTAGTACCGGCCGCAAAGGGCAGCTCAAGCGCAGGGATCAAATATGACGACTTTAAAAGCAGGGATGAAGAATCCATCGCCTGGGCTAGGAAAGTGCTTACTCGGCACAAGATCCTGAAGACGAGTCATATGCGGGAATTTGACATCTCATTTCTTAATGAAATACTAACTAAAATATGTGTGCTAGGGCAGAGGCTGTAAAAACAGAAACCGCAGTCATTGAGTCACTAAGGGCCGTGTGCTCATTGTTAGCTGATGTAGAAGACACAACACCAGCTACGCTATCCAGAATAGACATGATGGAAATAATGGTCTATCAAACTGAAAGGATGGGTAGGTTGCTGACCTCTATGGAGTTTGTGTTCGTGGATAGCAATAAGCGGGCAACCGAAGCAGAGGCTAAACTCGAAGAGATTACGAACTCACTGCAATTGACTGTGCAGAGGGCTGAGCAGAGCATTACTAATGCAGAGGTAGGCAGTAAAGTCAGAGAGGCTTCAGATAGGGAGCCCAAGAGGCGATTGTCATATGCAGACACCATGAGGAATATGCCAGCAGGGCATGCGGACACGGTAGCGAATGATAATATAGTATACGACTTCCCCTATCTACTTTCCTTTATATTGTGACACTTACTACACCTGGAGGTCACACACTTCGTGCACCTCCAGGTAAGACACTCCTTTAGTCTATCTAGTATACCTCTAATAGACACACACTTCGTGCACCTCCAGCCTCAGCTTTCCCCGCCAGAGATATACCCACATCTCCGGCTGTCAGTGAAGGTGGAAATGCAAAAATGACAGGTTGTAGTTCGACGGGCAGCAAATAGCGAGGTGGATCCATTCCAGGGGCTCTCTGAAAAAGAAATCGTGGCCAAGGCGCAGATGGCGATGGAGCTAATGGAGAAGGCAGGGGAGGCTGAAGCTGGTAGGGTGGAATTCTTGCATGCGAGAAGGTTTGCAAAGGGGGGAGCAGTGCTGGTGACCTGTATGGCGGAGGCGGCAGAATGGCTATGCAGGGAGGGGACGATAGGGCGGCTTGCTGAGTGCTTGGGGGGAGCAGCTACGGCGAGTGCGGACCTGTGCCTTGTTATTGCTAAGTACATGCCTGTTTCGTTCATGCCGGAGTCGTTCACTGCGTTCAGCAAGGTCGAGGACGACAGCCACCTAGGCAAAGGGGCAATTGGAGAGGCAAGATATATCAAGAAGATAGAGAACAGGGCGGATAATCAGAGGGTCGCTCACATGATATTTGGTTTCGCAGATTTGGAGCAAGCCAACTTGGCTATCAGACAGGGACTTGTTGTTGAGAGTAAATTGGTGGCTGTCCGGAGACATCGAGTAGACCCTAGGCATTGCCTGAAATGCCAACAGGTGGGGGTAACACACATTGTGGCGGAGTGCAAATCAATACACGAGACATGTGGAAGATGTGCGGGTATGCACCGGACTGCCTCATGTAAGGTAGGTGCGAGGAGCAACTTCCAATACGCGAATTGTAAAGCAAAGGGCCATGGGGCAATCGACCAAGAATGCCCAGTGTTCATAGAGAAGAGGCACATCATGCACGCTCAGGTGGCAGGCTACAAGTACTGTTTTTCCCCCATGAATGACCTATCAACGTGGGAGATTGAGGAGGACGCTGAGGAACTGGGCCAGTTGTCCAGCCATGGGTTGGGAGACAGGAAAGCCAAAATACAGGATAGGATCCTGGTGTGAAGGGAGCCGGCGGACGCCCGGTGTCCTGATGCAGGGTGGGAAGGCAGGAAGTGGAGACAGCAGGAGATGGGCCAGGGTGGCATGTTGGCAGCAGGGGAAGGGAGCTCAGCCAGAGGGGGAGTCGGGGAAACGGCTAGTCAACTGAAGCAGACACGATTGGACGAGGTAGTGCCAAGGAAAGTGGGGGAGAGACGTAACGAGGCCGCAGATTGGGATAACCAGATGGAACGAGATGCACAGCGCGTACCCTCCCCATCCCTTTATGCCTGAACAACCGTACGACACTAATCGAGAAGAGAGGTACTTATGTTTTTGGCAACAGAATCTCAACAAATCATCAGACGCACAGCTGGACTTGCTGCACCGGTTGCATCTGTCAGACTTCGATGTAGCAGTCATTCAAGAACTGCATATTAACTTTTTAGGCAATGCTCAGGTGACACACAAGTGGATTACGGTATACCCGACTGGACATCGGGATAGACCCGAGAAGACGAGAGCCTTAATGATGGTTAACAAGCTAAGTATCTCTTCAAACATAGTGTTGCTCGAGCTGGCTTAGCTGCCAGCCGGCTAATTTACCCATTATTCGCCAGCCATAGCCACGAGCCGTATACAGCCGGCTGCGGTCGTCTACAGTCGGCGCGCAGCCGGTATATATTATAAAAAATATTATTTTTCTATTTAAAAATACTTACTGGCTGGAGCCAGCATTTTGCTGGCTCTGCTGGCATGTATGTAGTTTATACTAATAAAATTGAATGCCCTGCGCTCTGTTGAAGAGCGTGGGGGTGGGATATGTGGTAGGTGGGGCCAGGTGGGTGAAAACGAACACCCCACACTCTGTTGAAGAGCGCAGGGGTGGCATTGGTGGTAGGTGGGGCCGGGTGAGTGAAAACGAACACCCCACGCTCTGTTGAAGAGCGCAGGGGTGGCATTGGTGGTGGATCGTGTGGGGGCCGAAGTCGAAGTCGAACGGCCCGCGCTCTGTTGAAGAGCGTGGGGGTGTGGGGCTGAAGTTGAAATCGAACACCCCGCGCTCTCTTGAAGAGCATGGGGTCGGTTCTGGTGGTGGTGGTGGGTGCCACATCAGACGCATTGAACCACAAAGTGTACCTATATATATATACAGTACATTAAATAAATATGTAAATAAATGTTTGCTTACTTTGTTTGCCCGCGGTTACCGCTTTCTTGAGCGGTTGGTGGAGTCTTGAGGTGGGTGGCTGAGTTCGAATTCGGTGGCTGAGGCCAAGTGTGTGCGAAAACAAACACACCCGTGGGCTGAACAAATTGCAAAAGTCAGTCCACAGCCTGAAAAATGATCTATTAATAATTATAACTAGTATACTATGCAATATAATTAAAATACTAGTATACATATATAAGCCGGCTTAGCTGGTGGCTCACGGCTTTGGATTTTTGACAGCCATAGCCGTGAGCCGGTGCGCAGCCTTAGCCGAGCCGGTGACTGGCTGGCTTAAAATCAGCTTGGCTCGCGGCTCCCAGCCAGCTCAGAGCTGGAGCCGGAGCAACACTATTCGAACACGTGGACACAGATCGAAGTTGATCACCCTGATATTGTCGCCATTCAGGTGATCACAGTGCAAGGGACGCTACGGGTATATAACATTTACAATGACTGTTTACAGGATTGTGCTATGGAGGCACTGGGGGAACACATGCGCAAGAGCTTGGTGCAACGCAGCCTCCTGAGGCCAGTTAGGACGTTCTGGATGGGGGACTTCAATAGGCACAGCCCGGTATGGGACAAGGAACAAAATCATCACCTGTTCACGAGGCGAAATCTTGAGGCTGCGGGGGGACTCTTGGAGCTGGTTGCACAGCATAATATGAGAATGGTGCTGCCACCGGGCATCCCTACGCTGGAAGTGTTGGCTACGAAAAACCGAACACGGGTGGACAATGTATTTTGTGATGTGCTGTCATGGGATAGAGTTGTGTATTGTGTCACTAAAGAGGAATGGAGGGCAGTTAAGACAGACCATTTCCCTATTATGACAGGCGTGTCGCTGTCCCTGGACCGCGGTGTGTTCATACCGCGTCCGGACTTTTGGCTCATGGACCGGGCCGAGTTTAATGCAGAGCTCGCAGTCAGACTGCTGAACGACATACCAATGGGGGTATTGGCAGCGGCAGGGAGGCAGAGGAGCAGCTGGAGACATTTGACACGACTATGAGAGGGGCAATTGAAGACCTCATGCTGATGTCAAAACCGAGCCCATACATGAAGCGCTGGTGGTCCAAGGAGTTGGCTACCTTGAGAACGACAGTAAACATATGCACAAAAAGAGCAAGGAGGGTAGCTGTCTTGCAGGGACATCTGGACTTGGTCAAGTACATATCTGTTCGCAATAAATTTGCCAAGGCAATTCGACAGGCCAAGGACAAACACTGGGTGAAATGGCTGGCTGAGTTGAACACGTCAATGGTGTGGGATGCAAATAAGCTGGTGGGGGCTGAACCATCTGACAGAGGAGCGGTGAGGGTGCCGGTGCTCACAGTACGAGACAGGGTGACAAAGAAGGTCACAGATGTGGCGAGGTCGAATGAGGAGAAGGTGCATATGTTCTACAACCTATTTTTCCCGCCTAAGCCACTGGTTTCTAGCATGCCGGGCAAGTTTGCGTACCCTCCGCCGAAGTGGAAGTACAAACCAGTTTCAGATACACAGATGCTGGATGTGGCAATGAGGATGAAGCCAGGCAAAGCATCCCGACCTGGAACGATCCCCAACTGCGTGATCTGGCAGTCTGCAGAAGTACTGGTCCTGTTTCTGGGGCCAATATTTAGAGCAACCGACAAGTAGTCGTGGTACCCAGAGCGGTGGAAGTTTACACACTCTCCAGTGATAAGGAAGCCGGGGAAGGTGGACTATACAGTACCAGGTGCGTGGCGTCCTGTTGCGCTATCTGACGGGCTAGCCAGGTGGTTAAATAGGTGCAAGACTGAGACGGTGACAGGGAGCTGCAAACATCTGGGCATCCTCCCCCCATCGCATTCCGGGGGCTGGCAGGGTAGGTCAACAGTCAATTCAATCCATACCCTGGTGGATTCTGTAAAAAGTGCATGGCGAAAAGGCAAGGTAGTATCGGTGTTGTTCCTGGACGTTAAGGGGGCCTTTCCAAGTGCTGCGATTGATAGGATGTTGCATGAGCTAAAGGCAGCAGGGATTCCGGCGGAACACGCGGAATGGATAGCTAGAAGATTGGATGGGCAACAGACAGTACTGACCTTTGATGATTTTCAGTCGCAAGCATTTATCATCAATGGAGGCCTGGACCAAGGGGACCCAAATTCAGGCATCACCTACATGATTTACAATGGGGGTTTGCTGCGCTGTCTGAGGAAGGAAAACAGCGAGGTGGGGGCTTTATTCATCAACGATGCATACATCCTGGTAGTAGGGAACAGTCTGGAGGATACACACCGCCAGTTGGAGGATATAATGACACGCGGAGGGGTGGTGTTTGAATTGGCGGCCGAACACAATTGCGAATTTGGGCTGGGTAAGTTTCAGTTGATTGACTTCACTCGCAGGCGTGAAGCTGACCCTTCAGCGCCAGGGAAGACTCGCCCGATATCGAGGCCAGAGCTAGTTTTGCAGGGTAATCGGATCGCCTCACAGGACACAGCCCTCTTTTTGGGTGTGTTAATTGACCGCAAACTCAGGTGGAAGGAGCAGGGGGCGCACACAGTGGCTAAGGGTCAGGGCTGGGCTGCTCAGATCCAAAGGATTGCTAAGGTATCACGAGGTGTCCCCACCCCTCTCGTGCGAAGGCTGTACCTGGCTGTGGCGGTCCCTCGTATGTTGTACGCGGCTGATGTGTTTTTGGGATCAGGCAGCAACCGGGCTTGTCCAGGCCGAGCGGTGGTCGTGGCAAAACTGGTTTCTATTCAGAGGAAGGTGGCAATTGCTATCACGGGAGCTATGAGATCAACTGCTACAGATGTCTTGGATGTGCATGCTAATTTACTACTGATGTGCTTACTGATTGAAAAATTCTGGTGCAGGGCCGCCTTGCGGATAGTGTATGTCACAGGTACGGGTATACCTGCGGGTACAGGTACGGGTACAGACTTTGTACCCGCGAAAAGATAGACCTGTGGAAATGTACCTGTTGGCCATATTTTTAATTGTTCAGATATATTTGTAAATATTTTCTAGTACTAATATTACCTTCTACAATTGATTTTCGGCCATCCAAAGTAGGTTTTGTATTTTGTTCAAGCCATGGGTGTGTGATTTTTCGCTCACACTCACCCTCAGCCACTGAGTTCAAACTCAGCCACCAGACTCAACACCTCCACCAACCGCTCAAGAAAGCGGTAACCGTGGGCAAACAAGGTAAGTAGCTTTCAACCTATAACTTTATTAATAAACTGTATATACATATAGGTAAATTTCGTGGTCAAACGCGAAACAACACGTCTGATGCAGCACCCACCACCACCACCAACGACGCTGTGCAAACACACACACAAACATCGGCACCGGCACTTACACGACCCCGCTGTCATCTGCCCACAACCCACTGTCTCGCATCAAACGTGAGACAGCCACGTCGTCCCTTGTTCCACCACCACCACCATCCTGCCTCATCAGTCGCACCCCCACCGGCCATGTCGTCCCCGTCACCCACCACACCACCCTGTCCCTCCTTACCCACCCCAGCCTCGTCACCCACCTCCGCCACATCACCCCAGCCTCATCACCCACCTCTGCCATGTCACCCGGCCGTCTCGCTTCAAACGCAAGACGATCCACCACCACCACCCATCAACCCCTCCACTCATCAAACAAGTGCGAGGGGTATTTCATTTGTATATTATGTAGTATAAATTTCATTTATATTAAAGCTAGGGCCCCTCCGCTCCTCAATCGAGCGC
Source organism: Hygrophorus pudorinus (assembly GCA_003314045.1). Classification (NCBI taxonomy): domain Eukaryota; kingdom Fungi; phylum Basidiomycota; class Agaricomycetes; order Agaricales; family Hygrophoraceae; genus Hygrophorus; species Hygrophorus pudorinus. The sequence continues at coordinate 25,344 of QLPF01000027.1, forward strand.
GAGGGTTAAGTTATTTAAGTAAAATGAAGTAGAATTATATTATAAAAGTGACATACCTGCCCACGGGTACGGGTACGGGTATACCCGGGGGTACAATGGCTGTACCTGCGACCATACCTGTACCCTCACTGGGGGTATGGGTATTTGGCGGGTACAGGTACAGGTACAGCCAAAAATACCCCCGGGTTACCCGTGCCACTCACTAAGCACACCCAGGCAACGCACGTACCGTGCACACTGAACCCGTCAACACTGGTTCGAGGGGGTGAAGTACCAATGCCCCCACACCAATGCGAGGGCACCCTGCCCGAGCGTTCCAGCTCTCAACGCCAACCCCATGCCAGCGCCAACGTCCACAGCGCCTGGCCACAAGCCGTCAACGTCCAGCTCAAGGGGGTGACACCAATGTCGCCTCCCCCGGATCTCTTGACGCACCACGTCCCAAGCCCCCAAGCTCAATGTCAGCCACAAGCCCCAAGCTGGCTCGACAACCCCAGCACTCCCATCCCCCATCCCCATCCTTCAGCACCATGTCAACGCCATCGCCGGCTGATTGACCAACGCATGTCGCAAACGAGGGACTGCGGCGGAATAGGGAGAGCAGGGGGGTGCAGAACAAAGCCCCCCGCAACCGTGTCACCGTATGCAACCACACCGGCACCTTACCTTGCGCCTGGCAAACCGCTCGATATTCAGCATGAGAGGGTAAACAGAAGTCGCCCGCCCCGGATATTTCGCAGCACCAACACATGGACAACGTCACCAATAGGTACGTCGCCGAGTGGGTTATACCACTGCCTATGCCAGTGGAGTGCACAATGGCAGGACAAGGGTGACGACGGTGACGACCAGTACCACCAGATCGAAGTAACCAAGAGGTCCCCACCAATGGCGAGTGATGGCTAGCGGGTATTTACCCCAAACTCACACCACACAGTGGCCAGATGACCAGCCA
>QLPF01000028.1:0-23766 GCA_003314045.1 Hygrophorus pudorinus
TATTTATGCCTTGGTTTAACAGTGTCGCCACATATTCCTGGATCTGTTTCCAGCGATGGATTTCATGCAGTTGAAATCGTTGAATGATCCAACTCCATACCTCATTAGCTACCAACTGACCCATCTTATCAACCCCGATACTGGTCTTGCCGTCGAACCTTGTCACCAAATGGGTAATTACACGCTCTGGGTGCCTCTGCTGTAATTGGGTGGATACATAGGTAAGCTCGCTAGGGTGACCATTATGGCTGTTCGCACAGAAACTGATCAACGGCGTCGCAGGTAAAGATGTAAATCGGCATACCCATGTACGAACAGAACTAAGTGATTTGCCGTCGTGGATTGCTTGTTTGGAGCCATGAAAGCTGTGAAGGAACGGATGAGAGCACTAGTTTCATAATTATGTCACGGTCTGAGTCTTTTTGATAAATGGCGCTTCATTGCGCGCTATTTGGCTGAGCACTGGCATGGCGGGAAGCTATCGTACTAGCACTCGCAACAGAAACATGTGCTTTCGGTGTGATTGCTCACGTCGCAATACTGGAAAGTACATCATTGTGGTTGCTAGCGGTGTAAGTTACATGTACGATGTTAGTCCAGAAAAGTCCAAGGGTTGTAATTCTACGTCTTCTGACCGCCATGACTTCGAACGCTGCTTTGGATATTGAAACGGACGCACTCGACATTGATCCTATATGGACAACAAGTCGGACAGCGAGACAGATATACGCCCTCGGAGAGGTAGAGAAAGTGCGCAAATAATCGGGTATCAAAACGTTGGTGCTGAAGAAACTGCAGGACATCACTCGGCTGCTCTCTACAGCGGCTTCGTCGATCTCGCTCTTGACTCTGCCTCAAACTGATGGGCCAAACGACAATCTTCCTCAAGGAGAAGAAAGATCCGAGCAATTCGTGCTAGAGGTCAGCGAGTATTTCGAACGCCTCGATGTAAATCTTTGTTTTCTAGCCCACCCCTGCCTGCTGGCTCACCGCCCACAGTCTATACAGGTTGCTATCCGGTCGTCTTTGGCGCATATCAGACACTCTCGTATCGCACCTTCCGCCATCAATGCACCACCGTTAGGTTTTGTGCCGCCGTCACTCGGTGTCGGTCTTCCTACTGCGGATGGACACTCGCTGAAGAATCGGGGACTCCAAGAGGAGAGGGTAGAGCTTGATACATGGACCGGAATCTTAGATGCGCTGACGAGACTCAAGTCTGCGCAAATCCCCCATGAACAACCTACAGATGATGATGCTATGGAAGTGCGGGAATAATAGTTCATCTATCTATACGTAAGTCATACAGTTGTTCTGCGATCTTTTTGTTCTTTAAACACTGGCTCCTTCAAGGATTGTCTCCGCCTTCAACAACGATTCATCTTCACCCAACGCTGGCACTTTTCTGGCGGCCACCTAAGTATCGTGTACTAAGTCGACACTCGAGACAGCGGCAGAATCGGACGCACAATGAGGTCTCTTAATTCCCCTATGGCCTTTCCAAGACGAGTCTGCGAGTCCGTAATCATCTTGTTCGCTTCCTCCATCATTCTGGTCTGTAGTGACTTGATCAGCGAACAGGATAGTTGTTTACATGCGATCGCATACTCCATTATTTATGTCCCAGCCTTCAGACCCGGCAGCCTTCAGACCATCAAGCTTGCGTTTCTGATCTTCCGCCTCCTTGATGTAAAGTTTATTTTCCTTCACCAATCTGCGGTACCCCTGAACTTTCGATCCGAAATGAAGCGACGCGTACGTACCGTTGCGCAACACCAGATTTGATATTCAGTTGGCGGCGGATGGTTGGTAGATCACTCATTCTGCGAATCCGTGTTGTGGAGTACCTTAAAGTCAGATATCGATAACTTGAATATTAATGCAATATTAATGTGAATTTTACTCAATTTCGGTGATGATGCATAAAATGGCAGCTTCGTTTCATTGTGTCGGACAATAAGTAAGACAAGCGTATACTACACGACGAGGTACTATGTAGAACAGCCAATCTCTGACACGGAAAAATAGTGAAACGAAGGATGGAAGAAGATAAAAAGCGTCGTTGTGGACCGACGTGGTGGGCTGCACACAACGAGTAGTGAACCAGGGCATGAGGTGGCATATCGGAGCTTAAGCGGTAGTCTGGAAAGGTAAACAACATCCAGCGACCCGCAAGCGGGGGCGGACAGCTTCGAGCTGCCTCGAAAGCTTCTTTTCGTTACCAGCCGTATCAAGGCTCGAGCATGAATCTATCGACGCACACATGCTTATCGGGTTGGGCAGTGGGCTAGCCATGCCGCGGTGCGAATAGTGAGTGCGGAAAGAGACGGGGGTCGAGCTGCGATACGTTGGCGCGAGTGGGAAGGAATCGAGGGCGTTGGGACCAAGGGACAGTCTTTCATCCACCTTCGCGTGCTCGTGCAAACATACAATGTTCATAGCGATCCTTGAAGAACGCGTGTGCCACGTAATACGAAGGGCGGAAGGTAAGGTCATGCGTAATCAAGCGGTAGCCAAATGCGCTGATCGTGACCGGGAGGGCCGGTGTTAAGTTAAGGCAAAAGTTATCAATTGCTCAATAAACAAGAGTGCGTGCGGATAGGGCGATGGTCATATTATGGAAAGTGGATAATTCGGCAGGCCGAATCGAGGGCATATTGATGTTCGTCAAGAAGAGGGTGATAATGCCGGTGTATCGGCGCGCACGAGGCACGTAACCACAATAAAGTGGTCGTCAACTCTAGTGCGTAGATGGGGGGACTTGGGATGGGGATGAGGGAAGGGACAAACGACGGTATAAAAGGATGATAGTACAAGAAAGCGCCGCGAGGAGGCGAGGCACGCACGTCACTCATTAAGAGGTCGATCTGCGCCTCAAGCTCTACCTAGGGTCTTGTGTTAGTGTCGTGTCGCATCAAGCATCAACCCAGATCCTATGTGTCCATCTTCATCATGAGCTTCTTCGGCAGATCTCCGGCTCGAATAGTTGTCGCTCCGTGCAATACGTGACCTCAGGTCATGATCCTAAGAGGAGCAGCGATAATCCAAGCGGTGCGGCACAGCCGCAGAACATCTTGAGCCAGGTAAAACATGGTGTGCGTCGCCGACACACAACAGTCTATCCGTTCCCATGATAAGAGCACCGCCGAAGGGGATACGTGAGGATGCGTGAGATATAAAAAAATAATGCGAGATAGTCCGTTCGTAAACAATGCGTGACCGGCCGTCGAGGCCGGTCTTCAAGCTCATACAGTCGTCTGAAGAGGATTCTTCGTTTTTCTTGTCGAGTGGAGAGGCTTTCTCGACGGGGTCCACGAGCGTCGCAATCGCAGGTTGAGGCGATTAGTATGTCGACGAGGGGCCCTGCTGGGCCGCTGCGACGGCAGCGGCCGCTGCAGCGTGCCGTTGCTCGGCGGTACCAAGCATCAAGGCCTCGTTGACGCTGCGATGTGTAATAAATCAGCCGGGATCGGGATAAATCAAGTGCGATCAGCTTACGATCGGAGCCGGTGAACTTCGGACTCTGCCGCCTTGAGTCTCGCTTCGAGCTGATCTCTGACCGTATCAAGGTACCTGATATGGGTCGTGGCTGAAAAACATTTAAGTCGTGATAGCAATTAAGATTAGGCGAGATCGACTTACCACGATCGAGCAAGGAGACTTTGCTGGCCTTCTGGTTCGAAGTAGGCAGTGTCTCTCGGAGGCGAGTGTAGCCTTCCCTGAGTTCATCACGTCTCCTCTGTTCCGACTCGATCCTCTGCTTGCGAATGGTTTCGCGACGCGAATCGGGGTTGGCAGACGAAGAGATCGTGGGCTGGAAATCGTCGTCTTCGTCGTCGCTGTCCACGTCGCGGGTGGCTTTCCTCCTTGGTGCACGGCGTGCCGGGGGCACAGCAATGGGATTGAAGCGGTGCGACCGCGGAACAGTGGCCGGGTAGGGAACACCGTGAGAGGAAGCGGGCGAGTGGGTGCCGCTGCCCCGACTATGCCTGCCAGATGGCACGCCATCCGAGGACATTTCGCCGGCGCTCAAGCTGTAAAGGCCAGCAGGGGAAATGCCCGCACCATCAGGGGGGGTGAACGGACGAGCGGGAGAGGCAGATGTCGTGTAGGCATTCCCGGTCGGGTACGAAGCATAGTCGGTGAGGTTGCTAGCCAAGTTCAGGGAGTTGAAGTTGAGACGAGGGGACGAGGGTGAGGCTCCGGTGACTAGATGTGCGTTGTTTAGCATGTCGTGTGACCCGAATGTATAGAGTTGACAACTTACGACCCATCTGGATACCAACGTAGGGAGACTGATCGCTAGGATACTGAACATAATCCAGACCAGAGAGAACGTCATAGGTGAAGTTGGAGTTTTCCATGAACTCTGTGCTCTTGGCTTCGAAATCCATTGGTGAAAAAGCAAGTGGGGGATGCTAAGAAGATAAAACGAATAAATGAGGTGGAAATAAAGCGACTAAAAGGTGAGGTTTTTTTTTGTTCTGGGTCAGAACAAGGGATTTATAAAAACAAAAGATGAGCTGACAGTAAAGAACAAGGTGTTGTGAAGGGCGGATGGTATGGAAATTTAGGAGGGCGGGATGGGAGGTCGTGGAGGAGGGAAGAAGAGGGATGAGGGAATGAAAGGGAAACCGAGACTAAATACTTTCTCGATTCAGTGACTGGACGCCTCATGTCCGTGCCTTTTCACCCTTCTTCGGCCAAGAATCCCTCAAAAAAAAAACTGGATCAGCTCGGCGTTTCCAACTACTTTTCCCCCTTTTCTTGACTGTACAATTAGAGATTTCTTCAGCGTCTTCCGTCACCCTCGAATGGCGGAAATAACGTGAAGGGTACATGTAGCCCTGAGCCCTATCCATTGACATCTCATTCACGTTTTGGCTTTCAAGTTCGAGCTTGTCAGCTACCCTGCCTTGGGTATGTAATTTCAAGTAACCTCTCCCATTAAATATTTACCCTATGATCATCTCGCAGGTGTTTTCTCGCTCCGGTACACCACGAACACTGCCAGGTCCTGACCAATCGCTATCACATCAAGATCCGGCTTTTTAGGGCGAACTGGGTAGGGTAACTGTGACAATAGACCCTGTCCGACACCGCAAGTGGAAGTCCATCGTACCTTCTCCCACAAAGGTTTCTCACTCACCTAGGGCACGAGGTCGGCGCCGCCTCGTTGTTTTCATTTTTGCCAAAGGGCAACCTTAAACTGTGTCAATGTTCCTTTGCGCTGGATCCTTCCATCACGCAATGCGCAGTCATCATGTTAGCTGTCCAATCAGGGCTAGGGGAAGTAATAATGACATTTCGTCCAAAACAGAGCGTCTCTGTAGACACTTTGTGGGCCCAAAAGTTATCATCACACACATCAAGTCATCAAATGTCATTACAAAAGCAAGTCATCGTTAAAAACCAGAATGGAAGGTAGCAGAATTCGTCGAGAGTGTCGTAAAAGAGTCGTCAATAATTGTCGTAAAAAGAGTGTCTATGACCATAGCCAAAAGTGAAACGAGAGCAAGAACAAGAAACGGATCAATTTGGGAGAGCCTACTAACTAGGCGTAATATCCTGTGGGCGTCATGTAAACCGAGCTCCAACCGGAATAAGAACAATGACTCACCGCCGGAGGACGGCCCTTTCATATCCGTGTAATGCTCCAACCGTTTCGAGAATCTCCATGTCAGGAAAAACATGTACATCTAGTTCACTTTCAGCGTCGTCCGCAAAGTACGGTACAATCAAATGTACCTGGCAGACCAGGTCGATTACAAGTGACGCGATAAATGCTGTATTCAGACTTGAGAATCCTGATATACAAATTGAGGGCGGGATAGTGGAGGTGGTGGTAGCGGCGGCAGCTGAGGTAGGCCACAGTTGACCCCCATTATCGCACTCCCAGGCAATCTTGTCCTGGCTGCGTGTGGAGAAGTGGGGAATGATCGGGTTGAAGAAACGTCAAGACGTAAGCGGGTCCAGACGTACCCTCTTCGTAGCTCCACCATTATAATGATGGCTCGAATAGCACAAATGATGATCATGAATGGCCAGACGAAATTGCAAACTCTTATCCAAATGTACGAACTCTGCAGTCAAGGTTAGCATTCGAGCGGGGGGGAGAGATGCGACATTTGGAACAGACATTGGACAATGCAATGACATTGATGATTGCAATCAATGCAACCGCAATGGCAATTCCGCCGTAAATTTGCCTGCGGAGAGGTTAGGCCATGTGCAAGCGGAGGACGGGGGTAATCACCATTCGGGGTACACAAAGAACAGGAATTGGCCATACAGGAACAAAAAGATGCCTCCGGCGATGCTGTATACCTGGAAGGGGGGAAGTTTGAGTCAAATCTCGACTGATCGTGGTAGATATATGAGCCTGTACAGCAATCAAAAGACACCAAGCCATTGCACCGGCTCGCTGTGGGAGAAAGAAGGGTGAGCTTTTACTTGGTGGAAGTGCAGAGCATCTCACCAGAGGTAGCAGTAACAGACAATTATCACACCTTGAAGACGTGCAAGCGAGTAAGTGTTTGATGATAAGAGAAAAATGTAATACGGACCACATTGTAGATACGGGTGAGGGTGTTCTGCAAAGTCAAATCCAGGTTCAAGGGATGACCCTCTGTGTCAGTATTTTTCGTAAAGGCCACTGCCTGAGCGGGTCCGCCGTCGTCTGGGTGTGGAATGGCAAAACTCTCAGCTTTGTGACTGACATATGACCTGTGTGACCGTCACCCCGTCGTCGACCACGACGACCACGACGACGACAGTTATTATGGGAATTTAGGCCAAAATTTTACAGCTTGTCGCAAAAAACCCGCAGATACTCACAAGCTGTACCCGACAATATCGTCCGAGCACACGTGCACTCAGGGAGTCGTGAATCTTTGACACCTCCCGCTACGATTGTGGCGTATTCGTCTCGCTTCATCTCGCTACCGCCCGGGCCTGATAATCCGGGCCCCTCCAATTGCTACTCACACCCGACTTCCTTCGGTTTTTCAAGTTCTGACGAGATGGAGTTGACCCTATAGTTCTTTGACTGAATTGCAAGGACCAAGGGCCTCCGAGCTGTCATTCGGAGCTCAGGCGTTCGTGGGATCCGGCGCAGCTTTCATTGGTTCCATAATTCTTCCATGAAGGGCCATGTCCATCAAAACTGACCGTATTGGGTCCGGGGTACGCAGTCAGTCACTATTCGGTAGGGTCAGTTCAAAGACGCTTCGCCAAAGCCCCACTTCCCCACATCCGTAACTCCCAATGCTTCCGTGTAAAGAAGAATCGCATATAGAAGTTTCCAGGGATTCGGTGTACTTGCCCGATTATAATTTTGTATCGAACGGCGATGGCCAAGTTTCACATAGCCCTAGCCCTCAAACTCGTCAAGCTTAAAACCCTGCACGCGTCGATCTTTGCTGCCTCGCGTTCACGCGCATGCACGCAGATTGGACGGCATCTTGCGCTGAGAGGAGTAGCGACAGCACTACGGTCACGGTTACCCGGGACCTCGGTCCGCTCGGTGCTCGACCAGATTTCGCAGTGGAACACGGGTATTTGCGAGCGGCACTCCGTTCTGAATATCATTCCGGTCGGGTTAAAGTTTCACTTGGTCTCGTCGATTACTCATAGCTTCTCCATAATGAAGTCCGAATGACCCGCAAGCGAGGGACTGGACCATGAGGATATGGTCCTCCGGAGGCTTTAGGCAATTTCTAGCCGTTAACACCTCGTCTGGTGGCTTATCTCTGGCCATCTCCGAAGGCGTAGGTCCACCTGGACTGCATGGAACGTGCCCTTCATATCACTAAAACATTTAATTGCACTGCCAGACTGTTCTACTAACTACAGCGGTACTGTTCGGTTGAGAATGATACAAAGGATTCCATCTTCGCTTTTAGTCCCAAATGCTGCTCAAGCGGGTGCCTGTGACCGCCCTCGTCAAGAGAGGGGCAGGCTTGTGATTTTCGCCATCGAAAACGGGAGAGCAACGCTCCTGGTCGTGCTCCCCAAGCCGTCTTGGCGTGCGTCGCCGAATACTGTTTTACCTCCGTGGGTCAGTGGTATCGTGCAAATGTTCGTCAAGAATGTCCAGTCATGAGTGTTCGTATGTTTCATCGATGGCTTCGTCGCGTCTCTGATATCGAGGATCCAAAAATCGGATGTTAGAAGGGGTGGGACGGAGGGGTGAACAGATGGGGATCGATCGAGTGTCAATCGATGAACGCGTGGTAATAAGAACGTGGGACATGAAACCGGATTGTCGGGAATGTCATAACGTCAGCTCGCTAGGAGTGACGAAGGAGTGGTGTGAGAGACGGAAAGTTCATCGATCAACGAGATGGTGTGCGATCAAACACACACGGTACTCGGGTCGAATGAGACCGAATTACCAGCCTAGAGCATCAAGCCACAGGGTCTCACGTAAGGCGAGGTGCTATTGCGCGCGGCGCAGTGGATCCACTTGCTTTGTCCCCCGTAACTTCATCCCGTTTTACCCAAGCCAAGTAGAAAGGAAGAAAAAAAAGAAGTGGAATTTTAAATAGAAAGGGATGGATATATCAATATCCGCCTTCGGAAGGGGATGGACTGGAGTCTTCCTGGGGTGGTTCCTGTCCCCTGACGGAGGCAAGGGAATGAATGGGTGGACCAGTCTCGGGAGGTGGGGATAAGGGTCTGCTGTCGATGGAATGAATAGAGGCAGACTGTCCGGGTGAAGGGGTATCAACACCAAGCGATATTTTTTCGTTGAGACCTCGAAGCCTGAGGACTTCTTGGTCCAATGTGGCGATGCGAGCCTGCATTTCCTGATTTGCTTTTTCGAGAACAACGATATGGTTAGTGGCTAGAATGAATGAGATGGTGAGGGACACGAAGGAGGGAGTGAGAGGAGGGGGCTAACCTCGTTCCAGAAGAGAAACTTTGCTGCTCTTTTGATTGGAAACAGGCAAGACGTCTTTCAATTTTGCGTACCCGTCCCTAAGTTCGTCGCGTCGTCGTTGTTCTGCCTCTATGCGCTGCCTTCGAGTTGCTTCTTTCCTTGAGTGAGCGAGATTTTCTACAAAGGAGACGCCCATGTTGTCTTCTTCGTCTGAATCGTGTAGAGAACGACCACGACCGCGCCTGCCGGACGAGCTCGTGGGAGAAGGGGTGGGGTTGTAACGGATGTGTCTATGGACTAGACTGTTACCTCGAGAGGAGGAAGGAGAGCCAGTACCGCTGCTGTTTCTGGAATGGTGATAAATGGCGTCGGCCGAGGTGTCTGATCCGGAGATGGGGGGAGACAAAGGGTCGTAGATATTTGGGGATTGAGGAGGGGGTGACGCGGAGAGGGGGAGAGCGACGTGTTGTGGGGAGGCAGCGTATACGGGGCCTTGGTACTGATGGGGAGACATGAGGCTTAGATTGTGAAATTGGTGCAAGCCTTGCTGGTGTATGTCTGCTGGGGGAATGTGGCCTGTATAGAAGGGCATGAGAAGGACATGTCAGGGTAGGTGGGACGACCCACGCGATTGAGGGCCAGTGTGTTGCACGACTTGATACGGGGACATCTGTGGAGGGTAAGTGAGGGCATATGCAGGATCTTGATCTGCTGGGTAAAAAGCGTAGTTTTGAGGAGGGTTGTGATCCTCTGGAATATGCTGTTGCTGCTGGTGGTGGTGGTCCATGGTTGTGGTCGTAAAGTCGTAAAAGAGGGAGGAGGAAGACTGGGCACTGAGTGTTCTCACGATGCCACTCTTGCTGCAGTGGCCGTCGTCGTCAAGATAAGACTGAAAATCACAGGCTCATGGCTCATATCCCCTCTTCTCCGTCTTCACCATGGCCCCGTCCAAGGTCTCCCCTTCCCCCCCACAGACTCGCTAAACTCGCAAACGCTCTCGGCGTATCCACTCCCCTGCCAGCAACACACTCATCCTCCATGCCAAACGCTCTCCGTTTCTCAAAGTTTCTCATTCATGTCATTCCACCATTGCATCTCCCTCACGACCCAGAGACCTCTCATCTCACCCCCCCACCATCTAGTGCCTCAGGCTATCACACTCAATTCCGTCGCGGAACTCTCGTTCCAATCCATCCAACTCTCCAAGCTCAACTCTCCGCCATAGCAAAAGAATACGCCCTGCCAAGCACCGTAGGCTTGATTCTCTACCTCATCTTGTCAAATCACTCTCAAACTCTCGACGACGAACCTGGTCCCAGACTATCAGAGGATGTCTGGAAGCATCTATGGTCACGCGTTCTCCAGGTCGAACGCGATGAAATCCCTTCTCGCTCACATACACCGTACGTCCATGGCCTGGGAATCACACTAACAGCCCACCCGTACCCTGTCACCCCATCTCCCTCGGCACCATCCTCCCCGTCTGACATCCCCCCATCACAACTAGATCTTCCCGGCCTACATTCCTCTTCTATTATACCCATTCTAGCAAAAATGGAATTCGATATCGATCGACGCAAGGCAGGATGGTACGAGCCGTGGTTACGCAGCAGAAGGTTGAACCATGAAAAGCGTGCCGAGAGTCAGATGAGTAGACGCACCCTGTCCAGAGCGGGTGACGATGCAAGCCTCACTGGAGACTCAGAAACAGCCGCCAGCGGAGAGGACAAGAAGCCACCCCTTGATTTCAAGTTGCTGGGGGGGATCCAGACCGCTAGTCCTGCCTCGACTTTCGCTCTCCCCGTCAAGGACGACCTCAGCGAAGATGAAGTCCTTCTGGGCGCATACGGTCGCATTTCAGAGTCGCCTGATCAGCTAGATAGTCAGTCGGAAGGAGACGACCAGGAGATAACTACTACGTTCACTCCATCCAAGGACCCACTCCACGACGTTTTCGGTACAGACGAGGACACTTGGGCAGACCTACACGCTGATTCCGAACACCGAATCTCCAACAATCCCTACGTCGTAGATCTTGCTCTGAATGCCTCAGAGTTGGCAGCACTCCCCGTGACAGACGAGTACGATGATTCGGTTCTGACGGAGGCCAATGAAGTGACTCAGCTCCTGGCAGCCATGTCTCGTCCCCTTTTGTCCGTCTCCATTCCACCAGTGGCCAAGAACAAGCGTGGTTCATCACCGACAACCGCTGGATCCATCCGGAGACAAGCCCCTCCCCCTCTGGTAATCCACGGGCTCCCTCAACCCAGCTCCGGACGCCCTCCCAGCCCAAGTGGTGCAGCGAGCACCCAACTGGCGTACCTCACGTCTACGAACTCTCTTGCGGATGAGTCCTATGACACAGTTGCAGAGGAGGCAGCTTTTCAGAAGACGAGAAGTCCGCTGGATGACAGGAGAGGTGGTGCTGTGTTTGAGGACCTAGATCTGGGTTTGGAGGACTCCGAGGCCAACATTGACGTAATTTGGCACCTATTTGGTTCTTTTTAGAAAGCTCATATCCTTTGCAACAGTTCGATGAGGATGATCCTCATGATCATCGTAGGAGCCAGTACTTGATGAAGGTCCAGTTGGATGAACTCGAAAAGGTCCGTTGATATACCCTGTCCCGCGTAAGCACCCCTTGACCTCCTGACAGCATCTGGCCGAGTTCTCTCCACGAAGGCTCAAGACTGACTCCGACGACGACGACGACGCTTCACCAGGCTTCCCTTCATTGTCCCCGCACAACGGCGCGAGGAGCACAGACGTGTTTCCTCTTACGCCAGGGTTCTCCACAGCCTTTCCAAGCCAGGAAACGTGAGTCTTTTATCTATCCATTGGAATCAAGTTCGAGCTCAGACGTCTGGTGGACAGTGTACCGCCACAAGCGAACGCAGCCTGGCCGGCCATCCCCTTCGCTTCCTTGGCAGCCAACGAAGGCGCCAGTGACCCCGTTCGTCCAAATGGTCGCCCACCCTCCGGCCCTCGATTGCTTGTGAATGATGGAACCCCAAAAACCTCGTTGCAGGATGGAAGATCATCAACGGACAGTGTTTCAAAAGAGACAGCATTCCGAAAACGTGACCTCGAAGAGCAAGGGGCTTCTTATCCCGCCCTCATGCCACCCGTACGACTGCGAGATACGTCACCTATCATCCCTTTGTCGCCTGATCCGTTTGGCCGATATCCATCACACGTCGACGCTACGACCAATGGTTCACGGCAGTCTTCGGTGTATTGGGAGTCGACTCCCGCCGGTCGTAACTCCCCTCCGTCAGAGAATCCTTCACAACGCGGTAGTATGCATATGTCCGTCTCTCCTGAGCAGCCACGGCATTCGGTCGCAGCAAGCCGGTTCTCGGCCGATTCTGAAGTGACCGCTGAACCGGTGGTGAAGACGACGAATCGGTCAACCTTGATCACCGTAAAAAGTATCAAGAAACTCTGGAGGAGGAGTCACAAATCGTCCATATCTGCTGCAACTACTGCTGGACTTATTCCACCACCACGCTCGCTGCAGCCATCAGACGAGTTCGATCCCCCTAAGCCTCCAAAGTCTACGTCACCTTTGACTGGTAATTGGCCTCTGAAGCCCAAAACAGAATCATCCTTGGATAACTTCCATTTTGATCAAGAATCACCATACCCTGTGCGTCGGCCGTCACATTCTTCCCCAACTTCTGTGCCTCTCCCTTCCACCTCTGCTCCTCCACCAGCACCCGCCATCCCCGCGTCTACTACTTCCTCTGCGCCTCCCTCCGTGCTTGACAAGGAAAAGGAGAAGAGCGCCCCGAAATCCATTCTCAGGAAATCTTCACTCCGGCCTCAGAGCTCTAGCTCTAGCTCCAGTGATGCACGACCGAGTATAGAAAAAACGGCCCCAAGAGAATTTGCTCGGCTTAGACGGGCCAACGGTAGGCTGTCTGCGTCGCCGGACATTCCGCCCAGTCCACCGATCCCGGAGCAATTCATCCACGCACGGATGAGTACCACGGAGGACCCTCGGCACTCGATAAGGTCAAGGAAGACCGTTTCGTCATCTGTGGATTCGCATCCGTCACCACAGGCGCCGCCGGCTCGACTCCCTCCAGTCTATCCGCCTCGTAGATCCTCATCTCTCGCGTCCTCGAGGTCCAGAGCGTCAATAGAGGACAGTCACCCGAGCTTCGATACGTCTCAGTTCGAGATTGTTTCGACAAAGGTGAACTCGACGTTGTCATATCCATACCACGGGCTCGATCACGACTAAGCTTTCATCTTGAACAATATTCGCCTTATTTTTTGGGACTGGCGTCCCCCGTACATATATAATAAGTATATATTTGCTCTTCATTATTTTCGCTGACATCTGTACCTTGTCATAATCGTTTTCCGGATAGTTTTTGCTCAGGCCTCCTCATTTGTAAATTTTGCACGTTGAAATCAAAACATCACAAATGATGGAGTGCGATCAGAACGAGTGCTCGGTCGAATCTTTCCCGATGGCTGACGTGCTGGACGACCCAGACGAAACGCTCGACAGAATACGGTCAACGTAGTTGGCGCCACTCCTGGGAGCATATCCAAGAGTCAGACTACTTTCTTCCTGCACGGAGAGTGTGTGAAACGTGCCATTTCTGGTGTGTCAGAACATCACAGCCGATTTCTTGCTCCTTGCGTTGGACGAGGTCAACATAAGCAAGCATGCCGTCCGTCTTGTAGCGGGCAGCCAATTCGGCTACAAAGGAGCACATTCTTTTCAGGACACACCGTCGGAGTGGGTGTAGCTGGATGACGTACCGGTGGCAGCGGCATTGCTGTGCAATCCTGCTAAGGATATCAGCTGGAGGACGAATCTACGACACACCCGACGTCAGTTGCCTTGAGATCTTGAGAGAAATATTATTTACCCTTCTTTGGCGAGTTCCCAGACAAAGTTCTTGAGATCATCGTCTGAAGCAAAGAGCCGTCCGTAAATGCTCGAGTACGCACATGGTTGTCTTACCAGTGAAGCCGTGAGCCGACCAGTTGAAACTGGGGCTTAGATTGTACACGAACCACCTGTAGCAGGGACGTCCAGTACTACTAACACAAGCATGCCTGACTAGATATTCGCTCACTTTCCAGGGTATTTCTCCCTGATCTTGCGCGCGAATGACCGGGCCTGGTTGAGATCGGGTTCCTTCGTCTCGAGCCAAATGAGATCGGCGTAAGGTGCGAAGATCATGGAGCGTTTGACGGCGGCCTGGGCAAGAAATTGGGGTTAGTTGGCAGGGCGGTGGAATAGGGAACTTACGTCTACGCCGCCGGTGTAATGATAGTAGCCTTCCCGCGTCCGAGGGACTAATCATAGCTCAATAGGTTCCGCATCAAGGGAAATAAAGGGTACGTACGATCCCAGTCCCAGAATACGTTCTCGCCTAATATGTCTCTGGCGACCTCGCGCGCTTCATTGTTGGATCCCCCGGAGACGGCAGAGAGGTATTGTGTGTACGCGGCTTGCTTATCACTGATATTCGACTTGTTGATAGCGCTCTCGACGGCTGTACGTCGTGGAGTCAAGATCCTGGGGGAAAACAAAACGAAAGACGTACCTTGATTGAACGTACATATCGCATGGCTATCAGACCACTCTTTCTCCAGCCTGTCGACCTCAGCCCCACTCGCGCCCCGCACCTCCGCTTCGGCCAATACTTGTGCCAGACTCTTCGACGCTTTGGTCGTCGTGCCCAGGATGAACTCATGGTCCTCGACGTCGACGGTGGACGCGATGAGTTTGCCCGACTCAGAGTCGGTGCGCGCGATAAGGAGCATGGTGGATTTGAGGAGGTCGAGTTGGAAGCGGGCAGATATGAGTCGAGAGGTGTGTGTTGACGTTGGGACGAGGACTTTCCCGCCGAGATGACCGCACTGACGGGAGAATACGTGAGCTCGTGCTCGGTCAGGCCGGGAGAGCTTGACGGACCTTCTTTCCACCGTGCAACTGGTCCTCTAGGTGGATGGCTGATGCGCCCTGTTGTGTCTCATCTGAGCACCGTGTGCGTGAAATGGAAATGAAATATTATTCACAGATTCTGCAAACAACTTGACAAGTTTCATCACTGCCGAGAGACCTCCGTGCCTTATTTACATGAAAAACTGCGATAAGATGACAGTAGTCCCGGCGGATGAGTGTGCATATTTACCCTGTATCGGCATCAGCGATGATGGGACGGAGGTAGTCGATGTATTCCATCTTTGCCCGTTGCTCCGGAGTGGCGGTGATTCTCTCGTCATAATGTTTTCTATCGTGCAATTGTTGGGCACGGAAGATGCGGTGAACTTGGTTTGGCACGGTGGTGTAGGGATAATCACTGGCCGCTATAAGACGGACACAATGTGGGTAAGAGAAGCGCCGTGGACTCACCCGAGATCAGGTCCGACTTCGTTGTTCCCGGTGGTTAACACACTGGATGCGGCCCAGCCAGAGATGTACACGACCTCTTGGTGCCGTGCCATCTGTGTCATCTGCACCGGGTCGATAGCGCCCATTGTGTGAACGGGCTTCCCTTCACCCGCAGCCTTGGAGAGTATAGAATACAATTTATCTGCAAGCAGAGTCGAGGGCAATGGCAACACGGGTAGTGAGCCCTGCTTCGAGGCCACCGCCGAGGGCGGGTATGGTCGCTTTATAGAGGCGAATCGAGGTAAGGAGAAAAACTTGGACATCTCGGAAGTACGAGCTTCAAATTCTACTGCCTCTGCATTGAGAGAAGGGGCCTGCAGGGCTAGCACTGGAAGCGACGTAGAAGACATGGTCCGGTACAAGGTCGACAGCCTCCGGGCGCACAGTGTGGTCAACATGGCAGATTTTGTCCAGCCAGAAAGTTTAACTGGCTCTTTAGGTAACTCGGACTTGGGCCAGGAAATGGGTGGGGTAACGTGACGCGCGACAGTGTCTCACCCTGTCCTCACCATGGTCGAGACTCGGAGCAAACGAAAACGCTCCCCCGCTCCATCATATGATACCAGTAAAAAGGCACGTTCTCATCCGGAACACGACGCGATTTCGCTTGACGACGACGACGACGACCTGGAGGCAGTACTGGCGCGCATAAAGGACCAAGAGGAGAGCGAAGCCCTCGCCATGAGGTTGCAAGACGAATGGAACGGTGGTGGGAGTACAAGCCTGGCCGGCTCACAAATAAAGGAAACCCAAGATGTTATAGTCATCGATGATGATAGCGAGGACGACGAAGCGATGGCTAAGAGACTGTCTCTAGAATGGGACCTCGAAGCAAGGAAAGCTTCTACCTTGCCGTCTAGCTCTGCATCCCGACCAGGACCAGGACCATCGGCCAGTTCTTATACATCAACGGATCAGGATCGGCCACCAGATGTAACACTCCTCCCGTTTCGTGATTTTTTCACCGCCGATAGACCTTGTACCAAGTGTGGAAAGGTGGTAAAATCTCCTCGTGGATATGTACGTTCGAAACATAGTCTAGAACTTTTAAACTCTCATGCACGTCCTTCAACAGGTCAAGTTCTCAGCCGCCAACATCCCCCCACCCAGCCTCCTCAGCCTTTTACACGCACCATGCGCCTCCTGTCGCACAAACCACTGTCGTGGTTGCTTCACCCCAGTGTCATGCCCAACCACGTGTAAAGGCAAATCGAAGAACGCCCAATGTCCGGTCGAGACGTGCTGCGCTGAGGGACGCGCGATAGCGGTCTTCGAAGTTCTTGGCGGTTTCGACAGACAGTATCTAGGCGAACGCGCCACCTCGGACTCACGCGCTCAAGCAGCCATGACCAAGAAGAAAGCATCCACCTCACAGTCTGTGGGACCCGGCGGCACGGGATATAGCACAGGATCTAGCCCAGGCGGCTACCAGCTTGACTGGACTGGAGGAGGAAAAGGGAAGGGCCCAGGACAGAATAATGCCACCAACGATCATGTCACGAAATCACGTGCCGACGAATTAGCAGCTCACTGGGAAGAAATCATTAGTCGGGCACTTATCACGCTCACACATTTTTTACCTTCTCCTTATGCTGATTCTGCTCAGGAATACGACATGCTTCCACACGCGTCTATCGGTTCCTTGCTCTCCCTCTCGCAGCTACCTGAGTTGCTCGGAAGTCTCCTGCGAAATGATTCCGTGACGGACTGGATCGCGCGTAGCGAGACATATCACGCCATGATAAATCTTCTGCGTCGGATGTCAGACTGTGAACTCACAGTGCAGGTCCTCATCGGACGGCAATGGGAGAAGATCAAGAGCTGTGGGATTGAGGAATGGATGTGGGGTGATGGGGAAATTTCTTGGTCGATAGTCAAAGGAACCATTGAGAGGGCCCCACCGCTTTATGAGCACTTCAAGAAATTGACAAAACACTGTGAGGCATTTTTGGCGGGGGCATCGCAGATGTTGGACACAGGCGGGGAGGGAGGGGACGACGTGGAAGAGACTATAGTGAAGGCAACATCGCTTTGCGACGGTGTTGTTGGGGCTAGAGATGACATGGAACGTTTACGTGCGATGGCGGTTTTAGGAAACACACCATTAACCACTGAGGATAGTCATGTCGACCCATCCCCAAACAAGAACAAGGGCAAGGGCAAGGGCAAGGGCAAGGGTAGAGGTAAAGGCAACGCTAATGGTGGTAAAGGTAAAGGGCGTGCTCCCTCGGTAGACCTGGAGAAGTCGTACTCTTCTGCCTGCGAACGGCTCGCCTTCAGACATGCTACTCTTTCTCAAGACAATCCCAATGGCTCCGGGTTGGTTTACACTAGCTACAATTACGCCGATAATCTCAACCAGACGGTGTCTTCGACAAGGAATCCAAAGGATAGGTTGCACCTTATCAAGGAACTTGCGATGATGGCTACGTGTCTACCTCCCGGGGTTTGGGTACGGGTGGACGAAGTCCGAAATGATGCTATGTAAGTCAATCGTGTTGATTCCGAGGTTTGAAGATTGACTGTCGTTGGCCCCGGAAGAAAAATAATGATAGCCGGACCTGAAGACACCCCATATGAAGGCGGTCTATTTGAATTCGACTGCTTCATGCCTATTGAATACCCCAATAAGCCACCGCTCATGCACCTGCGCACGACAGGTGGCGGAGCGGTACGGTTTAATCCTAATCTGTACGCTAATGGAAAGGTATGCCTATCCTTACTGGGTACCTGGCCGGGCCGGTGAGCACGTCACTGCCTTCAACACTTGGCCATCATTCACTAAATCCGTATCATAGTCCGGAGGAACAGTGGTCACCCAAGTCCACGTTGCTACAAGTCCTCGTGAGCATCCAGAGTATGATCTTGATCGATGCTCCGTACTTCAATGAGTTAGTATAATATAACCCTGTGCTCCTTTTCGATACTAAGCTGACCTTGTGCTCACATCAGACCTGGCCATGGACAGGCCAATGCCAAGGCCCCGGTGAGTATCACCTACAACCGCAACGTGTCTCTCCAGACCGTGCGCTGGGCCATGGTAGAGTGGCTCAAAGAAGAGCATCGGGATGGGATGTGGGGAGTAAGTTCGTTCCAGAACAGACTGTGTCCAACACCCTGACACTCCAGGTAGGACGTAATCGCATCTCACTTCAGTATCCGGAGTACCAAAATACAACAGCGGTAGGTAGCTCTTTTTTTAAGGGGTCTGTCTACTCACAGCGCTTTACAGCATAGAGCAATGGGCAGCCTCTGATCCTCGAATGAAGGCCTATGAGATGAGCAGTACTAGCACAACTGATGGCGGAGCGTACCATGCAAACCGTGGCACTAAGCAGGCGCACACAGGAGTCGATCTACTCAAGGAATACGACCGAGGGATGCGAATAGTCCAAAATTGGAATAAAGAGATACCTGGGCGGTAAGATTACGTCCACTACTGGGTTGTAAACATTGGCTTCTAGTCACGTTCAGACGGAGAGTTTTGTCGGAGAGGTGAATGAGGTTTGAGGCTATCCTGTTTGCAGCCTACAAGAAAGGCCCAACATGGCGGATAAGCCAGAGCTAATCTATATTATCATGATCCCAAAAACTGCGTCCCATGCATGACCGCCGCTACAGCCTGATCCGATTAGCTTCAAAGACTATGTTTTGCGACCAGTGTCCGCTAGGCAGAACTGGCACCGGGCTTTTAGGTTTAATTTCGACCGTCGGTTTGCATAGATTGCTTCCATCTTGAGTCCAATTGACTATTTTGACTCTGTCGAGTTCTGTATTATACCTTCTCCTCGTTGTCCGCTGCCTTCGACTGGCGGTGCACCGAGAGCATGCCAGTGATGCCCGCCCAAGAAGTGCACATTACGAAAATATTATCGCTGCTGCTCAGTGCGAGCGTAATGCTGTCGGCCGGCCATGTGGAAAGCTGCCTTCGATGTGACTCCGGGCCCTTCGAGCTCGAGAAGGGAAACGGTTTGACGCCGTAATATCATCTTGGGCAGTCGACTTCACGTCATGTCATGTCCCTTCTCCGAGTCCTCGCCGTCACCGTCCTCCACGGATCGGTCTTCTCCGTGCCCTTCCTCCCTGCCTCACGCGCCCTGACCTCGACTCGGATGTACTTAAGCAGCTTTCTGCACGTCGGAAAGCTTCCCGTGTCATCATCCCAAATGGCTCCCGTAGTGCTCTCTACTACTAGGTCTACCCTGATGCATGCTTGTCTCGCCTATCTCTCTCCAGAACTACAAGCTTTTGACTCAATCGTTCGTTTGCATTCTCAACTTGCTCTCCGTGTATATCCACCCCCATGCAACCCCTCACCCAAAACCATACTTTCAATTCCTCCAGAACTTTTGCTTGCCATTCGAGTTCATCTCTTTCCTCTCATTGCCAACCAAATTTACGCTCGTTCCGCCTCGGCCCTTTTCCAGTACGAGTCCTCTCTCCGCGCTCTCCTGTGCGCAGAATGCATCGCCTATAACGAAGATATATTTGGGGAGAATGTTTGGGACTGGGATCATTTTTCGTCCCCGTGTGCCTGTGCAGAGATACGTAACGGGAACGGAAAACTCGTGCAAAAGGACGCACCCAATCATGACATTTGTCCTCTGGTTCATCCCAAACGATTCACGAATCCACATCGGTGGCTCGAATCCCGCCTATGCAGCGAATATCTTCGTCTCCCATCTCATTCAAGGTCCCCTATCTTAACGGATGCCACACTCTGGGATGTGGTATCAAATGTCCTGAGCGAGTTCGGATGCGAAGTCCTTCGCAATCAAGTTGGTGCAAATACAACCCTTCTCCAGACTAAGCATAGTCAACGTACGACATCTGGCGACGTCACTTCCATGTCTTGCAGGAGCAAACAGATTTTGGTGGTGCCGTTACCGACCCCTCGTCGACCTGAGACTTGGGAAGGTGACATTGAGGAAGATCGGAGGAGGATTATTATCTTGAAACGCGTCGAAAGGGAACTTGGCCTAACTTTCGAGCATAAGGACGCGGCTAAAGTCGATAGAACCCTGGTGGGATCTCATGTGTCGCCTGCTTTGCCCTCAACCAACACCACCCGCAGACATTTTCGACGCTCTACTCCGATGTCTCAGAATATCGTTTTCATTCTACTGCAGAGCCTCACCGGAATGCTCATGGCCTGCATATACTTTCCAGTCACCTTCCTCACGGTCTTCGTCACTGTGGTGTACTACTATTGTAGACCAGGCGCACTGCGGGTGATGTGATTTGCAGCCTGGCAATTTCTTTTCGACCTAAACTAATTTCTCGTCTCCTTCGCTTTATTTTCATATTTGCATCATCTTCTGTAGCACAACCTTCTCGACTGGGGACACAACTGTTTTCGCTCCACATTCCCTTTCTTTTTTATTCTGCATCATAAATCACGGGTCCACTTATGTTTTCACTAGCACATATGTATCAGACCTAGCTTTGTAACTTTACGGTCTAGCATGCACGATAATGTATACGTATCCCAATGCGTTCTTTCATTTTTCTGAGCTTCTTGATCAGAAAATTTGACGCGGACGCGGACTTAAGCACTGGCAGTCGTCCTCGTACTCCGCGCCCACGTTGAAAGAAAAAGCAGCATCGAGTTCCGAACTTGAATGTACAGCAGCTTCTTCATCGCCCCCCAATCCTAGTGTTGGACCAACTGCCAATGACCGGCGGCGACACATTCTTCTTTGAACTCGGAAGCAAGGTGAGTACGTACATATGAGATATGCCAGCGCCTCGCACAAATAGTGAGTACGTCACGCTGTCGATGTCCTTTTCGACTCTGCATGGGAGCCTCGGAACTTTTATGAAACACTGGTCCGTGTAAACCACAGCAGACTAACCAGGGAAGGTCAATACTCCGTGTTCCGACTCGGAAGGCGTATTCTTACTTTACCTTCTTTCTCAGCATCAGGATTGAACCCCGAGCCATGGTCGATTCTAGAGTCAAGTGCTTGCACAAGATATACTTGGTGTCCCCAATATCTCTATCACCGACGCCTCTTGTACGAAAAAGTTCCCCAGGCTTTTCATCCAACATTGCACAGCCTGGCATCGGTTCATTTTCAAGTGCCGTGATATTCGGGACATTCCTAGTTAGGCAACAACATTGAGAAGGGTAGGCAATCCTCATTTGAGATGCATCGCTTCACCCTTTATGTTTTCCGCCCTTGCAGAGCCCCGGATTGCCTCTTCGCATGGTTGCCGCGCCCATGATGAGACCTCCTTGTTGGACATATTTCCTGGTAAGTACGTGATTTGCATGCGGAATGTCCCACCACCAGTCTGAGCATGAAACACACAGCATTTGCTGTTTCGGCTACTTGCTGTTTATCATCCGTGCCTGGCAAATCCGACTCCGAGTCGGGCCGAGAATGCTGACGGTCCCCATTCTTGCAAACTCTTCAGTTGTGTTCCCGCATATCTATTGGACGTCTGTGTCGTCAGCCATATATATGTCCTATTGGTCGCAAAACTGTATAATCATTGCTCGCGCGTTTCTCGGACAACTAAATGATGGCCGGTTCGAGCCTACACTTGCGGAGACTGGTTGCACTCAGTGTAAGGCTCCTGTATGGGTCACGATCGGTCCACATTCTGCCTGAGCACTTTCCCAGAGTCGTAACATTGGATGTCCGTTGTTGCTCGTGGCCGGAACCTAGCGGTGATTGAGTGGAACCAAGTGTGAGGTTCTGCGTTGCGGGCTGCCGCACTTGGACTTTGGGAGGCATGTACGTGAACAAAGCAGCGTTGAGATAGAAGCCAGGTAGATAGTCAGGCTAGTACAAGAGATACTGACGGCGATAAATTTTATTACTCCAACTTGAATGTCTTCGGAGGTTTTGCGAGTCGATAGCCTGAAAGGTGATCCCGCTAGACCCTGGCAATAATATAGTCGCTGGCAATTCTTGAGTCTCGGATGGAATATGCCCGCTTTGTTAACGGTCCTCCGTTATGCCTTCGTTCCCAGTTGATCTGCATGAGACCACGCTACTATAAGTAGCATCCTTGTAATTATAACTTGAAGTACTTCGCCAACTTGCGTCCCCGCACTTCACTCGCATTCAGACCAATTTATTACAGCCGGAGCAGCTTTTATTCTAGTTTCGCGATTATAATAAACTCACAGTGCAGGGTGATCAATATCAAAGAACCAAATACATACAGTATATAGATAATTCAGATATATGGATTCCAAGCGTAACAAGGAAACGGAAAAATACCAAAAGGGCTACAGTGCATAGTACTAGATGGTTCGAGTGTGGACTACATGTGGAAGTAAATATGCGGGAGAGTAAGTACAATGCATTGTGGCAATTATCGCTCGAGACACAGTATGAAGGAAGATATTGGCAAGAATTCGGTTGTGAAAGTTGTCGTCGACGTATATGCCCAGAAGCGGGACTGACATGCTGCTCGATGCAGCATATGTATAATTAATTCTGTGGGAATCGACAGGCCATCAGAAAAGCCTGGGGACGGCGGATGATGCAACTCACAAAGAAGGAATTTTAGTGCACGACGTGCTGGTGAAAACTCAAAAGTAAGAGCGCGTCCTCGACCTTGATGCCAGAAAATCTGGCAGCAGTCGCCTTCTCCAGTTCAGCATATCCAGCAGGGTCGATGGGGCCGAGGCCGAGGCCTCCATGAAAGTGATGATAACCTGCCGCGAACGTCGGTGACAGGGGCTTGGGTGATGGCTCAGGGGAAGGCGTGACAGCTTCCTCGTGTTCGTCCTCACTGCAATTATCACTATGTGTAATCTTTTGATGGCCCTCATATTCGTTCCCATCGAGATCCATGAGGTCATCTGCTTCGTTGCCAGACGAAGACGACGAAGAGTGGAAAAATGGCGTCCCGAATCGGGAGGCGGACGAGGAGATCGTGCCACCATCGTCGTCGTCGTCATCGCCGCCAATCTTTTTGGCTCGTTTTCGAGCCGTTTGACGAAGATTTCGGAACCAGTTGGTCACTTTACCAACATCCCTGCGAAGGGGAAAGTAGCATGTCAACAAACCCGTCAATTAGCCATGTATATCTCCTAAAATAGCTTACATTCCTATTTCTGACGCCAGGGCAGAACGCTCTTCAAGCGATGGATTCGACGTGCGTGTGAAGAGATCCTTGAGAGCGTGGAGTTGATATGTCTCTGGGCGTGAACGTCGTGGGCCAGAAGCGGAATCAACGGCGTTACCGTGGGGCGTGCGTGATGACGGCGGCCGTGATGCAGAGGGGAAAGGGACAGACGAAGGTAAATAAACACTGGGTGAGCGCCGCGCTTTGGATGCTAAACCGTGGTTAGGAGGTGATAACGACAATGGCGGAGAAGGGTGGCCCGAGGGGGGAGGAAAAGCAGAAAATGTCCGCGATTCGTGGACGACGTACATTTTGTTGGCGTCCACTTCGTCGTCTTTGCGTTTTTTGGCTAGACTACGCTGATTCTGAA
>QLPF01000029.1:0-11007 GCA_003314045.1 Hygrophorus pudorinus
TATTTAGTAAAATGTTTATGACTGGGAAATCAAGGCTTAGATGTTTAAAACAAACACAAACATGGTCACACACATACTAACAAGGCTTCCACCATTATCTTGCAGCACATCTTTTGGGTTTCCCAGAGACGTTCCCTCCTACCTCAGTTCAAGTTATGCGGCCTCCACCATTATCTCACAGTTTGTCTTTTGGGTTTCCCCAGAGATGTGCCTTCCTTTGGATTGGCTGCTGCCTCCATCTACCAAGTCTTTTGCCACCTCTGCTTCACCGGCCTGTTATCACTTCTCCAGTGTCTTTTTGGCTTCCCAGAGATGGTCCAGCACCCACAATTGTGGTGCTTATTTGCTTATTTCAGAGCATCTTGATGCACTTTGGGCACCCCACAATGTAAAATTGGATCAGATGCAAAAATCTTATCCTTGCATTATCAAGGTTGAACATTGTTAACACAACCATGATTCATGAGGCGCCTTATTCCCCAGTCAGGTCTATGACTTCACTTTCTAAACCTGCATCTGAGCTCTCCACAACATCTGTTTCATCTGCATTGTTGCCAACAAAACCATCACCTCATCATAATGAGCCTGCAGGTGCATCTTGTGAAGAGCTTTCGGACCTGCCCTTTGGTTAGGCCTGGTCTTGATATTTGGTTGAGCTGCATCAACATGGCAAACTGAGTTGGGGGAGGGCATGAAGGCGATGCAAATGTGGGAACCAAGATGTCTGTCATTGAGGTAAGTGAGTTTAGCCTTTTAACATCAGTTCTATGCCTTACCTAATTCTGCATATGTCCTTTTCAAAGGTCTAGTGGTGCGCTCAACATTGCCAATGCCCTCTCACTGATGTTTGGCTGGTGGAGGACTCTGTTCATCAGGACCCAGGCATATTATCTAACCACCTCATTTACTACAAATGAGTCACTTACTTTGGAGAGGATATGAGTTGATAGACAAGCCCCTCTTGTTGTACATGCACTCCATGAAAACTGATTTAAAGTTAGCTGCTTTTTCAGTGACTCATGGTCTGCAAGCACTTACTGAAATGCCTGCAAGTATCTTGCGCACAACTGGCAATATACTCTCCTGAAAAACGGCCAGCGGTCACCAGGAAGATTTAGCAGCTTGCAGCCACCGGCTGGCTAAGGCTGGGAACCAGCTCTGGCTCTGGCTGCCCTCATTTGGGCAGCTGGCAGCTAGTAGCTAAGCTGGTACATACAGGTAGATAAGTATTGTAGTTATAATACTTATTAGTAACCAATTTTTGTGGCTGCTAACTGATTTTTGTATTCTGTTGAAGCCACGGGTGTGTAATTTTCGCACACACTTGGCCTCAGCCACCAAGTTCAAACTCAGCTACCCACCTCAAGAGACCACCAACTGCTTGAGACAGCGATAACCGTGGGCCAACCAGGGTAAGTAACATATTTATTACCATTTAGATTGAATATGTACAGTTATAAAGGGAGTTGAACACGAGACAATCACATTCAACTCCCATCCAACACCCACACCCACACCTCCCTCTTCACGACTACCAACACCCCAGCCCTCTCACCTCTCACCTCCTGGCCCTCTCATGCAAACGCGAGAGGGCCGCGTCACCCTACCCACACCCCAGTCCCACATCCCAGCCCTCTCGTGCAAACACAAGAGAGCTGTATCACCCTGCCAACACCTTGGTCCTATCACCTCCCACATCACGGCCCCCTTGCATGCAAACGCAAGGGGGTTGTAAGTTATTTATTATTTATTTACAATATACTACCACATCACCAACGATGCCCACCTCCTCCTCCACCCTCTCGCAAACAAATGAGAGGGCTGTGATGTAGTATAGACGTAATGTAATGTATTTATTATTCCTGTGTACATATATAGTCAACCCAGCCAGCTGTCAGCTCGGCGCCGACTTCAGGCGACTAACAGTCACCTGAACAGGCTGCCAGCTGTAGCTAGGCAATATATATGAAATCAGCCAGCTGGACCAACACTAGGAAGATTGCTGCTTCAACAAAGTCATGCAGGTCTCCTTTTTTCATGGGACATAAACATCCAGGTCTAAGGAATTGGTGAGACCAGCGATGATCAACTAGTTCTGATGGAACAACGCGATTACCGTTGGATGTCACTGGCCTTAGAGATTGAGATTAAAGCCTTGGTCACCAGCCAGTAGACATTTGATCCCCATGCACCATTTCCAACAACTAAGGTCACCTACATAGCCATTGTAGTGCACGATAGCACTGTGTGATTTCTGAATTTGATGCAGCTAGAGTTGGACCTGGTGGCCTGTGCTACGTGGTTGCATAATGCCTTGCAAGGCTTGTAATTATTGACTGGTCTTTATATACCCCCACTCATTGGTTATCAGACCATATTTGGATATTTCCATGGAACCGGCACAATTTGTGGAACTTTGAAGTTTGCCATGGCTGGCATTATATATATGAGTTGTACAACATTGGGTCAATATCTTCCTTTCACTTCCTACTATCTCCATGTCTGGAGACGAAAATTCCTCACCCACTATGACTGGATGTCGCCAGAGGGACAAGCCTGAGGGTAGCCTTCATTTGGGTCCTAGAAAGAAAGTGTATGTGCTCTGGCTTCATCCCTCTGCCATGGTGTTTATGCTTGGACGTTGGACAGTTGTATGAGCAATCCATTAGTTCACCATGGTCGTCATTTTTGTCGCACTGCACATGCACTCTGCAATGTCAAATCCCTTCTGATCAATGGCCTTCTGCACATGGGTGAACTGGTAGATGAGCCTGAGGAATCATTCACTGCAGAGTATGCAAGTGCCTTCATTTCATTCCTCTTCTGATGAACATTTAATAGGCAAAGGCAGGAACATTGAGTGTTTACAAGACTCCTTCAGATGATTCCTGGTATTGAGGAAAGACTCATTTAGGGTTTGGACAAAGAAGTTGTGCTGATTGCTGATACGGTAAGTGTTCCTTGATGTGTGAAGCATAACCTCATATACTGGCACAGATCCAGAAGGGTGCCTCTGGTGCCAGGTCAGACGACACAAAAAGCATCAAGGGTGGTGTCCTCAACTGGATTGTCCCCAGAGGCCAATCACTCAACCCTTCTCTTTCCCATAACATCAAGGTTGATTGTGGCTTTTACCATGAATGTACTGGCAGGCTTCTTTGTCTTGCAGGATTAGATTGGTCTGATCCTGAGTATGTTCTATTCTGGGGTCAAGTCTTGCCTGTTAATCTTATCTAGGGTTAAGGAAAAACTAAAAAGTGGAGAGATGTTGGTTCCTGGCGATCAGTGGCCTGTTTTCTTGTATATTGGTAGGGATGTCCAGGGTATGGGAAAACCTGCAGTGTCATGGTTACGGGTCACATGGATGCGGATGTGGTTGTGAGTTTTCATACCCATGGCCATACCATCACCTGTAACAATGGGTTGCGGTTATTGGTGGTTATACCATAGGGCTTTTCGCCCAAATTTCTCTTGAGCCTGTGAGTTTTTCTTCATCTGTTCCACTGCAATTGATTTTTTTTATAGATATGACATGGTCACAAACAACTTGTTGCATGAAAAAAAATGACCACCAACATATCAGCACCAACCCCACACACCACAATGCAGACAGAACCGACATGGAATAGCCAGTTGAGGGTGGTGCTTCCACCCTCAACTGTGAAAAGGTAAGTATTTCCTCTCATTTATGGTACTTATATGCTAACTTAAGTAAACCTGGCACCACCTTCCCTTGCTGCAAACACAAGCGGAAGGTGACGCCCAGCTCACTCCGCCGTCTCACTCGTAAATGCGAGATGGCAGCTTCGTCAACTACTCACCCCCACCACCCATCACACCCCACCATCTTGCTCGCAAATGCAAGATGGCACCTTTATGAACACATCCAACAGCAGCAAGGGGGGTGAGGACATTGTGCTCATACACAACGTCCTCGTTTCATTTTCTATTTCTATTTTCCATTTTGTATTGTATATGTTAGTAAATAATAATGAATACAAAGTACCAACAGAAACTGCAGTACACTGTGTGGTTTCAACATACTGTGATTGCGCGCGGGGTTGCCGCGGTGTGCGTGGGTCAGGTTGTACCCCTACCTGCCGTGGGTGCGGTGTGTACAGGTGCGGGTGCGGTATGCCAAACCTGTGCCCACGGTATACCCCTGGACAACCCTATATATTGGCAACAAGTATGACGTGGCAGGGGCTTTTTAGAAGTTCTGTTCTTGTTGCGGTACATGGTGCATTTTCTTTATGCTGGTATATTCACTAGTTTATTGCCTAGGCATAT
The DNA here is from genome assembly GCA_003314045.1 of Hygrophorus pudorinus. Taxonomy (NCBI): domain Eukaryota; kingdom Fungi; phylum Basidiomycota; class Agaricomycetes; order Agaricales; family Hygrophoraceae; genus Hygrophorus; species Hygrophorus pudorinus. Next base: position 4,291 of record QLPF01000029.1, read on the forward strand.
AGGTATGTATTTACCTCACCTAGCTCAGTGGAGAAAAAGGCAAAGGCTACATGATCTGGGAATGCCCGAATCCACAGCATGATATGTGTGACGCCAGCTTCTATCGCCTACATCGCGACACAGGTATGAGCTACTGCCCATGCTCTAATTGTGTGCTCATATCTTTGTTGAGGTCTGCTTTGCTCTAAGTTCTGCATCTGTATTTTCCAGGACTGACATAACCACAGACAGTGAATGGTTTTACAACAGTGTCCTGGAACTCTTTGATGAGGTGGATGAGAAAGTGGAGGTCAACGAGTTACTGGCATGGTGGAACCAGTAAATTTTCGCAACTCCAATGATCCTGTGACTACTTACTTATTTCAGGCAGATTTTTCCAGGCTACTTAGCAACTCAGTGCCTGGTATCCAAAGACAGTGCTTTGGCCAAAATCAAAGAGAAACGACTCTTGATGAAGACAGCTGCCCTTTCCACTTCCTCTACTGGTTCATGGGCATAGTATATTCCACTTGTCAAGTACATTTATTGTAGATGTTTATAATATATTGTCATATCACTGCCTACATGAGCTTGATGAATCAGGACTGGCATCCCCTGCTTTCCTTATTAATCTGGCTAATTACCATCATCATGGCATATCTGATCATTTCTATCAATCTGATATATTTTGTGAATTTTCATAAATTTTATTGAGCTGAGCAAACTCTACAATTCAGACATATTTTACTAGTTCTACAATTCTGATATATATGAGCAAGTCTGACTGGCTGGCATATTTGATCATTCCCAATAACTCCGATATTGAATTGTCAATATTAATCAGTCTGATGTGCTTTGTGGCTTCCGCAAACTCTACTGTCCTATATCTTGTATTACAAGATAATATATAAGAGTTATATATGTTATTTGAATTATTTACTGGATAATCATTTATCATCCCTTATAATATCATCCACAATTTCCTGATGAGACATTTATCTATCATACTTCCATACATTGGTGTGACCTCAGCAGTGCAATAAATGTCTGTGAGCAAAAAAACACCCCCTGTACATTCCCAATGCCTATTTGACATCATGAAGGATCTTTTGAGGAGGAACATGTTTACATCAGGCTCTGGTAATACCTCCCCAGTGGTGTCCAAATGATGACCCGAAAATTTTAACACTTGACCATAGATCAATGTCTTTTGCAGATGGAGGGGGAAGGACAGCGGCAGAAGAATGCGGAAGCACTTGGAAAATACAACAGACCTGAACGATGAGAAAAGACCCCAGCATTGTCCAACAAGACTGTGTCACACTGTCCTAGGGGTATATTAGGGGAAGGAGGAATCACCTGGAGTGTTTGCGCAGTCATGATGATGTGAGTATGATGTGCAGAGTAAAGTTGGATCTTGAACTTGGACCAAACACATACCCAGTTGAAACAGATGTCAGTGTTTGGACCAAAAGAGCAGAGAAGATGCCGAAGACTATGTTGAACAGTCTGGAAGCACTTTTCAAAATTCTATCTGATGAAGGAGTAATAGTGTTTTTTGCTCACAAATGGTCCATTTGTGCTTCAGCAAGTGACATTTCACTGAAACCATTTTGAGGGATCTAGCTCTTGTGGGTTGTTTGACTGAGTTTTTGATTAGTTTAATGCATGGGATGTGTTGCATAAGGATCCCGCTCTCTCATCTAACAAGTATTTTCAAGGTATTCAGCCTGAGCTTGACTCATCAAGTCACAACAGGTCACTTTGGGTCACAATACAACAGTAATGTCTTGTGATCTGGGTGTTTTTGAGACCTATCTTATAATTGTCTCCATATCTATAGTAAAATGATCATTTGTTGCAATACATATATGAACTTGTACACATTGTAATACTTGCCTGGGTCCTATAAGACTGCAGGAAATGATATCTTGGCAGAATAATTTCATGTGCATTGTTGTGGCTAATAATTGATGGCCCCAAGGTTTTGCCAGACTTGACAAAATGTGATTGAAGTAAATTAATTGCAGGTTTGTTGCAATCCCCTGTTAGCCCATGGCCAATTTTCTGCTAGCCTGGTGAACAACGAGAAATATCTGAAATAATTTCCCTGTCAAGATAACAACTTGTAATGCACAGCGAATCTGGTGATAAATGAGAATTTTCTGAAATAATTTCCCTGTCAAGATAACAACTTGTAATACACAGTGACTCGTCTGCAAGCCTGGTGATAAATGAGAATTTTCTGAAATAATTTCCCTGTCAAGATAACAACTTGTAACACATGGTCATTCTCCTGCAAGCCTGATACAAAGTGGACATGTTCTGAAATAATTTCTGTCTCATTTTAATCATTGATAATCAAAGGCCAAACACCTAGAAGCCTGATACAATATGAGAGTGTTCTCAAATAATTAATACAGATTGCAATTGCAGGTCAGAAAGTGAAATACTGATTGTATGATTGTAAGGCCAGTTATGGCATTACAGATGGTCAGCAGTCTGCTGACAAATTGTCAATTTCCTGATGCTTGACACTACTAACTCTCTCGAGCTTGCATCATTTTTCTATCTCAATTCATACTCGGACAAAGAAATTTACAGTGCGTCGTGCCCTCAGTTTGCATAGCAATATAATAATAATGATGATAATAATAATAAATAAATACTTTAAAAATATTCAACAAATAATAATGCAGCATTTGCAACGGAATGCCTCCGTCCACCAATCACAGCCCAGATCGACGAGATGGACTAGAAGGACTTCTCTTCCTTTTCGCTTCTCCCCAGGCGGTCTGTCGGCTGCTGACCAATTGTCAACTCCGCCTGGATATATTAGGGTCCCCCCCGATTTCCTGATGCTCGTTTCTAACTTGCACCCCGCTACTCCAGCCCCTTTGTTGATCCTACAAATAATAACGGACCTCGATCATCAATATGTCTAATGAGATCAAGCTGTGGTGCTGGGTCCAGGGCGATGAAACCCATCGTGTCTTCGACATTCAGATTAAACTTAGCGACACTATCTCTACACTGAAAAGATTGATCTGGGAAAAGAGGCCATCCTTCCAACACATCAGCGACGACATTTTGGAGCTTCGGAAAGTGGGTGAATTGTACCAGTGTATGTTGGTGCACAGATCTGACTTCCTGCTAGTTTGGACTATCCCTGGCAAGTATGGATGACGATTTCGCTCACTTTATCAAGCTCGAAGACGGCGAGCTGTTGCGGGGGTGGCAAAAGATCTCGAATTACTGGACCGAACAGCCTGCTGAAGCCATTCTCAGCGTTATTTTACCACGCCCCGCTGGTAGTGAGTGCGCGTGGCTCGTGGTGTCGACGGTTACCTTAACTGATTTATCCCCCCATTAGCCACCATCACACCATCTTCGTCCAACACTTCCAATCTCTCTGCAGGACCGCCTTATTGGCTGGTTGAAATCCATCAGAAACTTTGGGGAAAGCAGGACCTGTTTAACCAGATTTTCCGCACCGCAAACCTGACCAAAACCGATTTCATTGAACTTCAAGCTCAACTTCATGATCTCAATCCGTCTCGCACCTGTGAATCCTACGTCCCGACGAATGTTCTTGCCACCAAGTCGGATTTCTTGCGCTACAGGAGCGTTGACACCGCAGCTCATTTATCCAAGTACGATGCAGCCTCCAATAGCCAACTGGTGCCCAAAATAGATTTCGGTAAGTCCAACGATGTACCCATAACCGTGGGGGCTGATGGCGGTGGCGTGGATACCGACGCCATGGATATCGACGCCATAGGCGCCGATGTAATGGATCCCAAACCCTTGGGTATTGGTACTGAGTCCGATCATACCGATGCAGTGGATGCCGACTTTGGTGTCGAGCCCAAACCATACAGCCCCTCGTATTATGACACTAATGCGGCTTTCCTTTTGGACGGATCCGCCGCGGTTTTACCCTGTACCATTCGGTATATGGACCTGACTGTCCTAAAGTTGAAGCACCTCATCCGTGTCCCACACGTAATGCTCATCCGAGACGATTGGGAAGCTGTGGTAGACATTTTTAATAGTAGGCAAAAGGGTATGTTCGGGAGTGCCGCCATTACGGGTCAGCCAGGAATTGGTGAGCACCGTTATTGCTCTTGGCCCCCTATCTTCAATCAACGAAATTTTCGCAGGCAAAACTTGCCTGCTGTTTTACATCCTTATCCTTTGCATCATCCGAGCCCAGCCAGTCGTGTTTCAGGACAAGGGGGGACAAGTTTTCCTCATCAGTGATAGGGTACTGCACATAGAGGGCCCTGTGGTGGTCCCTGGAGATGATGTTCTCGTGCTCGTCGATGGAGATGGGAACTGCTCTACACCTCAACAATTTCTCCTGGACACCGCCAATTTTCGAGTGCTACTAATATCGTCGCCAAGGAGTAGGCATGATCGAAAGTGGCTCACTCAGGACGTTAGGGATGCCGAAGCAGTGTTCGTAGCGGAGCCGTGGTCGCGGGAAGAATTTCTTGTCATGTCGTTCGTGTATTCCGCTCGATTAATTCGTCTGCTCACATTTTACAGGTTGTTCCTAGCAGGTGTCGACATTACTCTAAAGCAATTTCACGATATCACTAGTATTTGTGGGTACATACCTCGTCGATGTTTCGCAGCTGCATTATCTCCCGAAGCACTTTCGACTGCTACTCTTGTAATCCTTGAAGCGATTCAGGAAACCGAGAACTTGGCGGGTGCTGTCACCAAGGTGCACAACGGCCAACCAATACATCGTGCATTCGAGATATTCCCCTCTCCCGAGAGCAGACTTTGGATCAAGTGTCTCGTACGACCAGTTTCAGACTGGGCTCTCTCTCAAATGATAGCCGAGCTGGACAAACGAGGCGCAGATGCTGCATATCATTTCTATGAAGCCATTCAAGGATCCTCCCATTCTGCTGAGCTCATTGGCAGGATGTTTGAAACAAAAGTTCACGCGTTCTTCCGGTCCATCACCACGCCCAGGAGCTTTACTGCATTGTCCCTTGATGACCGCTCGACTACTTTTGATATCAAGTTCTCTTCTAGCACGACACACTGCACATTCGGAGCCAAGCAAAAATTCGCGGGCAAATTGGCATCATCTATCAATAATTGTAAACCTTGCTACTTCAAGCCGCTGTCTCGCTCCTTTGCAACCTTCGATTCATTCCTCTACCAACCTGAAATTCCCCTATCTGGTTCCCAGCCCCTTATTGGGTTTCAGGTAACCACCGCCTATCAACATCGCATCAGCGTCGTAGGCCTAAAAGAGCTCCAAGCATGTCTTAATCTCCAAGTCCCTTCGCTTAAAGCTCTTCGACCAACCCCAGCCAAAAAATTAATCCTCCTTTTCGTTGTCCCAGAACCCATGGCGGCATCCTTCCGAAAAATGCAATTCACGGGGAACACTGCATATTGGGGTGAGAAGATTACTCGGTTTGTTCTCGAGTTACCAGAGTCAGAAGTGATTAGATCGTAACAAGTAGTGTATATGTCGGCGCGATGTTGTCTTGAGAAAAAAAAACTTGTTATTCTGTGATTTCGATGAATTGTGCGATTGCCATGGCGCCACTCCCTCTCTTATATATGCAGGCTTCCTTCACCAGCGAGCTCCCTTCCTTGCAGTGACACTCATAACGTTAGACCGTTTTTCCCAACGCTCCACTCAGGGTTTTTGTTTATGTGGTGCCATCAGTAAAATTACAAGTCCTTTTTTAAGTCTTTTCCAAGGACCAAAAGTACTCCCTTTGTTTCTCAACAAGATGTCTTGACCAAAAAAGTACCACAAGTACCATAAGTACCAAAAAGCCTAAAAGAGTTTGGGCCTTTTCCAAGAAGTGGACCTGGCTTGAAAAAGTACTTCGCCTTGTGAAAAGGCCAGCAAGGTGATTCAACTTTAAAAAGGACAGAGCTTTAAAAAGGACACCAAGCTCCGAAAAAAGTACTTATTTTCACATAGCATAGCAGATATATTTGAATCCCCTCTATAGGGTACTACAAGATGCACGTCATACTGATGGGTAACAAAAACTCAACACAAAACAGAAACCAAAATGATAAACAAGGCGACAAACAAATGGCTGCTGGGAGGGGCCGCCACAACACAGAACTCACTGATACCAAGTAGCATTAGATAGATTCCATTGTAGCGATATACAACTCACCTTAGTCGTAGATGTCCAATCCGACTCATGGTCTGGAACATCATCTTTCTTGAGATCCTCGTCACCATCCACAAGTGAGAAATCTAATAGCAGCACAGCATCAACATCAATTACAACCACCTTTTTTTGCTTCGCAAGTGCAAGCGCACTCGTGACAAATTTCTCCCATTGTGCAGGCTTAAGCTTGCCCACTACCTTGACTAGGTTGGATGCTCTTTTGACAAAGACATCCCGACCATCATGATGTTCAGTGTGATCACCCCAGTTCATCCTTGAAAAATATCCTGGAGGACCATGTGGAATATCCTTTACACCTGTACTCCAGTTGAGAAGCGCACATTTAACCTGTAAAAAGTGAGTATTACTTCTGGATTATCAAATGCATACATAGCATACAGCCTGTAATGCACGCACAAGGGCACTGACTGGAGGTTCTTGCTCACGATCACCAAGGGCAATACTTGAAATAAATGTGAAGTGGACAGCAAGAGTTGCAGAGATGAGATGTGATTGAAAGATACCCAGTGAAAATGTGAGTAATAGTAATAAATAAAGATGATTACTTACA
>QLPF01000030.1:0-27193 GCA_003314045.1 Hygrophorus pudorinus
TTTTGTTGACATGATGACTGGCAGAATGGCAATCTCGCCCTGCTGACCTGAACCTCCCACTGACATTTCAGACATGAGTTTCCACTATATCACTGTTGTGTTCTGCAGTCAGATTCTGTTTGCATTGAAACTTGCTAGTAGTTCCAGGCACATTGTTTTCCTGGCTGTATCAACTTGCTGAGGCCTTACTAATGTGTTAATTTTTGCTAGAGTCAACAATCCTATTGAGATCTGGAAAGATGTGGTGGCTCACCTATTGACTTGATAGCTGGTTCTTCAAGTTCTCTGTCACTGATTTCAGATACTATCATTGCTCTTTTGACAATCCTACACTAGAGGATCAATTCTCATTCAATTCTCTTGATTTATTTTATGTTAGATTGAAAGATCTCAAATATAGGATTTTTGGTATTTATTTCACACTTGGGAGTTGATAAATTGAGAGTTCTTACTCTACATCTTGAGCCTTTATACAACTACAAAGAATCATGTGCTACTGTGGAGCATGACTAGGAAAAAGGTACAGCCAATGAGCTAAATATAGAGAACAAGGATGAGTATGTACAATGAGCACAGGTGTTTCTAGAATGCAAGGGAATTGGAGTATGTGTCACTGCTGACTATGAGAGAATCTAGTAATGGATCCACCGTGAGTAAGCCGATATGACAAGAGTGGAATTGGGAAATGATCCTCTAACAGTGTGGGAAATCCAAAAAGAAAGGCCTAAAGATCTTCTCACTAGGTGAAGGTATATACTAGTATACTAAATGAGTGACAATAGGATCAGAAGAACAAAGGAAAGGATACACAATGATATCAGACAAAGAGAGAGTGAGAGCAACAAAGAAAAGAGAGCTGTGAAAGGGAATCACAGCAATGGAAAGAAGGAGGGGTCACCACAGGATGTTGCAAGTCGCAAAAGGGAATCATCATGACAGAGGGGGTTCCCTGACATTTACCCCCCCTTCAAGACTTGCAGTGACTCGACACAAGAGGAGCACCATCAAGGGGAGAGATTGGCTGATGAGGAAGGAGAGCAACCCATCAGTGTGTTTGCAATAGGAGTTGGAGACAGCATCAGGCACAAATACTTCAGAGTGTCATTGCCAGCTATTGTGTTTGGTGCTGTAGTCTTTCCACTTGATGGGTACTAGAGCTTCTTGCAGAACATGCAACTGTTGAGGATGCATTTGACTTTGTATTCTTTCTCGCCATTGATGAGTTCAGGTGGTGGAGGAGGAGAGGTGCGAAAACCAGGAATTGGGTCAGGAGGGGCTGGCAACAGTTTGGTGATGGAGAAGACCAGGTGTGGGTAACGAAGTGAGAATGGGAGTCTAAGTCTGGATGCACTATGTCTGACCTTTGCCTCATCAAAAGGCCCCAAGCAATGATGACTGAGCTTTGCAGAGGGTCAAGTCATGAAGATGTCAGTTGCATTGAGCCAGACTTTGTTGCTAGGTATGAACTCCAGAGCTGGTTCTCTGCAACAGTCATAGTACATCTTGTACTCCTGTTGAGCCTTCACAAGTGCCGACCTTGCCTCCTCTAGGCCCTGTGCCATGTGATCCCATCAGGAAAATTCAAAAGTGCTTAAATCTGCTTGAATTGTCTTGAAATTGGTTTCAAGCACCTCAAGCACTTTTAAGCCTATTCTGGATTAAGCAGAGTGTGCTTACCCAAGCACATCTGCTTAAATGTGCTTACCCCAAGCATTTTAAAGAAATAATCAAGCATCCTCAATCAACCAATAAGTGATATAAGCAACTTGAAGTGACTAAGCACTACACAATGGTAATTAAGCTCAAGCTCAAGCCAAAACTCAAGCAAAATTAAGACAACTCAAGCACAATCAAGCCAAAGCTCAAGCACTGTAAGCACCCCAAGCTGTACCAAGCCGCTGTCAAGTCTCATAAGCACTGGAATGGCATTGAAAGACTACAACAATGAGGACTACTTTGTTGTAAAACAACCCCATCAGCAAAATCACATGCTCTTTTTTTGGCTCTTGAACTTCTTGTCCTTTTCTGACATCTTTTCCAACAACTTGTGCACCTTGCAACCCTTGAACAACTTGTGCAAAATGATATCTAGCCAGAAAAGGGAAAAAGTGCAAAAAAGTGTTTAAAGGTCCAAGCATTTCAAGTACAAAAAAGTTCAAATATATATATATATTATCATTACCGTAATTAATTAATCAATAAATAATCATCATCATCATAGTAGTGCGTCACAATCAGCTTCAAGTCATTTCAACCTGCCCTAAACTCACTTGGCCATGACAACTTGAACTACAATACACAATGATATAGCACACTGGCCACAGTTGTTCACCACTACCACCATGCTAAATGACCCCCAGCAACTCAGATGCACCACCAATGACAACCAGGAACACTGTGCAAGCCCGAGGAGCCACCAGCACATCCCGGAACCTGTTACTCAGTAAGTTTCTATATATGACAATATTTGACACCATGAACGAGCACCCACCACATCATTTTTTTTTCATTCGTTTTCATTTTTACTCATCACATTCACTCACTTTTTCATTTATCCACAATAACCTATGTACTACCACCTTCCACTCACTTACCCAAATGAATGCCAAACAAACAATGTGATGTGGCACCAACATCTGCATCCGTTTGCATTCAGCCATCCAACTCGAAACAACCCTGTGTTCGGCAAATGCAACCCCAATGTCACTAACTTGTCCAAACAGACTCAGACACGGCTGCAGCAAAACAATGTCTGGGTCGAGAGGGCAAGGTCACAGCAGCACCCTGAATAGAGGTTGCAGAGAGAGATGGAGACAAGAAATGAAGGAACACAAGCCGGCATGCTGATAAGCACCCATGCCCAGCCCCAGAGGGTGATGACATGTCCGAGCAATGTTGTCAACAACAAATACCTACTGCAATGGCCTGGTCAAGCTCACCCTCACCCATGGACTCTTCCTGGTCTGCATCATATGACTCGTCCAACTCAGGCTCTGGCTACAACGCCGGCAACAGTGGATCTAGCATTGACAGCAGTGTGTGGGCGAGCTCCGCAACTACCACTGCATCTACAACTGCAGCTATGTCTTACAGTACTCCTTCTTATGGATCTGGTAATGCCAATTGGGGCGGATCTGGATACAATAGTTGCATGCAGCATGAGTTGCTTCTGTGCCCATCATAATTTCTTCAAATGTCTGACACACTGTGTTAGAATGTGTTGCTTCATTTTGTTCCCCTGCTGCCACTTATACTGCCCCAACATCTACCAGTACCGATACAGGAAGCTCAGGCAGCAGTGCTACTCATACTGTTATTGTCGCTCCTACCTAGGGTGTTCTGTGTATGTTCCCTTCACTATCAATGTGTTTGTTGGCAACACTGTTAAGTTTGTATGGGGTGCTAATGTGCACACAGTGACCAAGTCCTCTGCTCTCACTCCTTGTGCTCTCACTCCTTGCAATAAAACAGCCAATGCTCTCTTTGTGTCTGGCTCGCAGAATAAATCATTTGTCTGTAAATAATATTGCATCAGGTTATTCAAAGTAGCTGACCAACCGGCACATTTTTAGCAACCCTCCCTTGTCATGACATGACTTTTACCCCTATCTAGTTTCCTTATTCTTTCATCCTATTTCGGACATTCACACGGCCTATAAACAATTGCCACATGGACATTCTTTAATTATATCTTCATTGATCACAAGGCACAACAACAGTGTTCTGCTCCGGACTCGGCCTGCCACATGGTTGCTCCACCGATCTATTTCCATCCACCACCGATCAGATTTCGTCCTAATCTCCATTTGGATTAATGAGCACAAGGCACACCATTCCTAAACACGCTTCCAGATTCTGGACCCACAAATCATCGGTCAGACTTCTATCAATTGATTACCAGATAAACTCGACAGCCGCCAATCATTGTTTCGGTCCATAGCCTTGCCCATAGCCTTTCAATTGCAAGGCTATCCTGCTATCTTGGTTCACAAACATGCACCAACCTCATGCCCGATGATCACCTTTATATAGTATATATCTTTCTTCATATATCCTTTCTTTCTTGTGCTGCACACATTATCACCTGACTATTGCCTGCAAGCACAGTGCATCCGATTCACATCCAAATGTAGTAGTACACAGCCACTGTACCATTAGTGTATATATTGCAATAAACGAGTAACAGACTCTCCAGTCTGTTATCTCAGGATTACCACCATAACTATGGAGCTTCCTTCTAAGATAGCTTTCTGGCGACCTCTCTCCTCTCTCTTCCCTCTCATCCTTCTTCTCTAACCCTTTGCTTCATCCTCTGGTCTTGTATCTTTACAGGATAACCAGTACTTGATTGTATTTGGTGTCACCCTGACATCTCTCAGCCACCAGTGCAATGTCTGTGGGTAGCATGATGGTGTCCATGGCTGTGAATGTATGTCTCAATGTGTCTCTGTTCTGATCCATAGTTGTTAACACTGTGCGCCAGGACTCGAGCATTGCCACCATGTGGTCGTACAGTCATCAACCGGTCACTGATATGTACCGGTCAATGATACACTTAGTCTAAAGTATTTTTTACTACCTTTTGTTCATCAGAATTTGTCAGGGGTCCTGTTCATGCATATTGAGCCCTTGTATTCCAATCATAATACCTCAAAATTAGTTAGAATAACTTTGGTTTTTTGGGGGGAAGATGTTGCAGCCTTGCAAAGCGAAAATTCAAGCCTGGCTAATGACAAATGTCACACTAATTACCTTTTTGGCTCACAGTTGCACACCTGCCAGAAACTGGTGGTAGCTGTTGAAGCTGAAGGTGTAGGGGGGGATATTGACATAGATTTGTTGTCTAGTGATCAGGATTGCTGACTGGGAATCATTCAAACATTCAAACATTCAAACATTCATGCATGATCTTGTTGACATCACCTTGTTCCTAAAGAAGTAAACCTGTGACTAATTGTGACCATCTCATTGACCTGTACGACCCATTTTGTGGGAATGTACAAGATATCTGGGGTCAAGCTCTTGCTACTCAAAATTTTCTGAAAGTTAACAGGCAAATGTATTGACAGAACATGTACACAACTTTCTATCTACTTGGAATCCCTTAAATTGAACAATGTGTGAAGTTCTGGACTTAAATATATTTGACCATATCAGTGACCTGTTGATGACTGTATACCAATAACCAGACTTCTGGTAAGACTGTTGCATCATTGTGGGGCCACAACATCGACATGTCTATCATGCCCACATGGTCGTACCCATTGATGGCACAGAACATGATGTACAACATCAGGAAAATCCAAAAGTGCTTAAATCTGCTTGAATTTGCTTGAATTGTCTTGAAATTGGTTTTAAGCACCTCAAGCACTTTTAAGCCTATTCTGGATTAAGCAGAGAGTGCTTACCCCAAGCACATTCAAGCACATCCGAGGATGTCTGCTTACCAATCCAGTGGGTATTCAGGCACTTTCAAGCAATAATTAAGCATACTCAAGCTGGTATAAGACAACTTGAATTCATTAAGCACTATCAAGCATTAATTAAGGAAAACTCAAGCACTCCTCAAGCACCTCCAAGCACATAAGTAAAAAATAATATATACATATACATATATACATTTAGTTTTATACATTTATTTTTTACAGAAGGGCGGAGATGGAGGTGGTAGGTGAGGAGGGGGCAAGATGGCCCTGGCAGCCACACAGCCCTCTCGTTTGGTTTCAAGAGGGCAGAAGTGGTGGTGGTAGGCCAGTGTTAGGGCGATGCTAATAGTGTCCCTACAAATAGTAAGAGTGGTGAAGTTGTTGTAAGAGTTGGTTCATAAGAACCGAGGATGAGGTATAAGGTGAGAGACGAGAGTAGTAGTGAGTTCTGAAGACTGAAGGGTATGCGCTTTAGCGGTAATCCCAAGAGATTTGAGCTGGGGTTTCCAGTCGAACTCTGGTGCTTTTATAGGGTGTATGACTAATACAAAGAATGGTATAGAATGTTATGGAATGGGGATGCATAAGCCTTGGTCCATGCGTTCCGTTGGGATGATGTAACTACATATGAGTAAACCGTTGGAACAATGAGTAAGCCGTCGGAATGACATATGAAGTAATGAGTAAGCATCAGATGATAGTAATGAAGTATGAGTAATCCGGATGCGTGTAATGAAGGAATATAGAGAAAAGGTAAAGGAAAAGGTAAATGAATTGACGTATCATGACATCACCCCCTCTTCAAGACTCGTGTCCTCACGAGGTTGGATTTGGATCATTTTGTCAAGTTCATAATTGGCGATTATTGACAGATGAGTTTCGTGAGGATATGGGACTATTTTGGCCTTGTGAAGTTGTTTGGCGGTGAATAACGTGATGGGATTTCGGAGTTTAGAGATGCGGTAAATAGGATATGTGTACATTCCTTCAGAATCTGGGGATGTTGACGGAAGAATAGAGAGAACGGTGGTGATTGCTCGAACAGAACCGAGTTCGTATAGCCAAAGATATTTGATCTTGTGTGGTAGGTGATTAGGACTCCTCGAAGACTTTTTTGATCCATTGTATATGCTTGCCATGCGAGATGGTTCGATGTTTACAGTCATGTCTGTGGTGATATCGTCGGAGTTCCGTTTTTCGCGAAGCTTTGTTTTTTTGTGGTTTATGAATTTTGGTGAGGCGTCGGTAGATGTTGGTAAAAAGATTCTAGGGGGTTCTGTAGGGATGTTTTTCGTTCTTCTGGCTTCATTGATTGTGGCTTGGAGATCAGTTAAGGTCTCAAGCGGTCTGAAAGGAATTTCTTTAAACGCGGTAGAATTGATGTGGTGAGGAGCATTGGAGTGTTTGCGATGGTACTCATCGATCTTTTTCTTCGTGTTTCGTAGGTTCGTCTCGGGTTCCCATGTGTTATGCTCCGTAGTGTAGTTTTTCCATTTGACAAGGTATTGGAACTTTCCTCGATGGATCTTTGAGTCAATGATTTCTTCTACCTCGTACTCTTCTTCTCCTTCTACTTCTATCGGTCTTTGCGGTTGTCGTTGTTGTTTAGGAATGGTGGGGGGATGGTATGGTTGTAATTTGGATGTATTGAAACTATTGGTGATTTTGAAGTGTTTGGGTAAGTTGAGTTTGTAAGCATTCGGGTTGATTTTCTTGGTGATTTTGTATGGTCCGAGTCGCTTGTCAGCTAGCTTTTTAGACGGTCTGTTCTGATCGATATTGCTTGCCTCTAACCATACTAAATCTCCTTCTTTGTACTCCGTCGCCTCCTTTCTACGCCTATCTGCATACTTCTTCATTTCGTCAGCTGCCTTGACCAACACACTTGATGCTTCTTCGTGTATTTTCTTCATCCTCTCTGCATATTCTTTCGCTTCTTCCGACTTGTATTCCCTAAGTGGTTCGAAACCCATTCGAGGATGTCGTCCAGCTTCTACGAAGAATGGGGTTTGTTGTGTAGAGGTATGGATTTTGTTGTTATAGGCGAATTTGGCCATTGGTAACCAATCGGCCCAATCGTCTTGTCGATGATTGATGAACATTCGAAGGTATTGTTCAAGTTCTTGGTTGACCCGTTCAGTCTGTCCATCTGTTTGTGGATGGTATGCGGTAGATAACTTGGTTTTAATGCCAAGTCGTTTGTTGAGTTCTTTCATAAGATTCGAGGCGAACTGTGGTCCTCAATCTGAAGTGATGGATTCAGGTAGTCCATGGTGTTTCCAGACGTTGTCTAGGTAGAGGTTGGCGCTTCCAATGGATGAGAGTTCTTCATTGGTTGGGATGAAATGCGCTCTCTTTCCGTGTCTGTCGACGGCTACCATGATCGAGTCGTATCCCTTGCTTTCGGGGAGTTTGACTACAAGATCTACGGTCACATCTTGCCATGGTCTAGTAGGAATGGGGTTTGGTCGTAGTTTTCCCAAAGGTTGTTCGGGAATGATTTTGGATCGGTTGCAGGTATTGCAACCTTTGATGTAAGAGTTGACGTATTTTGTGAGTCCAGGCCACCAGTAGTTTCGCGTGATGAGTTCGGTGGTTTTCCATTTTTCTGGATGGCCGGTAATTGGTGATTCGTGGTAGAGTTTGGTGATTTTTCGTCGGAGTTCTGAATCGTTAGGAACGTAGACCTTTCCTCTGTACAGGACCAAATCTTGTTCCATCGACCATTCTTCCGATCATAGTCTTTTTGTCGGTGACCTTTTCAACTCTTCTACTGCTTTTACCACTGCCTCGTCGTATTCTTTGCTTTGTCTAACCTTCTTGAGGATATCCTATTCTTCTGCTGCAATCAACGTGTGACCCTGTTTCAAAGCGTTAATAGCAAAAAATTCAGGTTCCAGTAGAATCCTGTCTCTGTTATCATCTTCCCCCGTTTTAAGGTCCTCGCGTCTCGAGAGGAGATCTGGTTTTTGATTTTGTTTCCCGGGTCAGTGCTTGAGATCGAAATCATATCTTGACAATTCTAGAGACCACCGTGCTTGTCTACAGTTGAGTTTCTGTTGAGTCATGAAATATTTCAGATTATCGTGATCGGTTAGTATTTCGATCTTTTCATCTGCTCCCTCCAGGTAATGCCTCCATTCGTATAATGCACACATGATCGCTAGCATTTCTCGGTCATGGATGTCGTAGTTGCGTTCAACATCATTCAAGCTTTTGGAGATGTAGGCACAGGGGTGCCATTTACCATCATCGCATAGCATGCTCAGCACACCTCCAGTAGCATATCCTGATGCGTCAACTTCTACACGTAAGGGTTTTGTCGTGTCGGGGTAGGCAAGTATCGGCTCAGTGGTGAATGCTGTTTTCATCTTTTGGAAGGCTTCTTCTTGTTGCACTTCCCAGTCCCATTTCTTCTCTTTTCGCAGGAGTTTGTGCAGCGGTCCTGCAATCCTAGAAAAGCCTTCAATGAAGCGTCGGTAGAAGTTAGCAAACCCAAGGAAGCTTTGGAGTTGTTTAACCGTTGTTGGCATTGGCCAATCTTTTACTCCTTGTACCTTTTTAGGGTCCATGCCTACTCCATCTCCTGATATGATGACTCCAAGATATTCGACTTCGTCTTGTTCGAAGAAGCATTTCTGCAGCTTGAGATATAGATCGTTTTCTCGTAGTCGCTGAAGTACTTGTTTGACGATTTCTTGGTGTCCTTCTTTGGTCTTGGTGAAGATGAGGATGTCGTCCATATAGACTTCTAGCACTCCTGCATCGATGGAGTCTTTAAGGATGGCGTTCATCATCATCTGAAATGTGGCTGGTGAGTTCACAAGTCCGAAGAACATGACCTTTGGTGCGAAGCTGCCTCTATTCGTTTTGAAGGCGGCTTTCCATTGATCTCCTTCTTTTATGCGGACATTGTTGAAGCCCCATCGTAGATCCATCTTCGTGAATACTTTTGCGCCACGAAGTTTGTCGATGAGTTCAGGGATTAAGGGGAGGGGATAGTTATTTTTGACGGTCCAAGAGTTGAGATATCGATAGTCTTGGGTTGGTCGGAATTTACCGTCTTTCTTGTCGACAAAGAAGAATGGTGCGGTTTGTTCGGATTTGGAAGGGATGATATATCCTTTGTGCAATTGTTCGTTGAGGAACTTGTCGAGTTCTTCTTGTTCTTTTGGCAACAATGGATAGATTTTCGACTTTTCCGGTTGGAATCCTTCTTTGAGATCGATGTGGTGATCCCATGGTTTATTGGTTGGCATTCGTTCTGATTGCTGTTTATTGAAGACGTCGGCAAACTCTTTGTAGTCTTCCGGTACCGCTTCTTCGTCTGTTCTTTCATTGAATTTCTGGTCATAGTACCAGCTTTTGTGGTATGCCGTAGCATTGATTTCGTAGGCCTTCCAGCCTTCTTCTTGTTTTTCAACGTAGAGGAGTTCTCCAGGTTCGTTTCTGTGGAACTCAGTGTTCGTGTGGATGAAGTTGTTGTAGTCGGTATACGGGTAAGGGTGAAGGGGATTGGTGGGGTCGGCAAGGTGTTGTTCGATCTTCTCGATCATGATATTGGCGTAGGGCTGGGATTTGCCCGTCATGTAGGAAAGTGCGAATATAATCTTTGCATTGTCATCAGCGAACTCGGCCGGCTTGGCAGAAATGTAGAGAGTGAGTTGCCGTATAAAGGTCTCACAGTTGTCCATCTTCCCATCGAATAGGGTAGGTGGTTGCATCTTGGGCCCTTTCGGCGTAGGTGCATGTGGTGCTGGTGCTGGTACCTGTGGTGCAGGTGCGGGTGTGGGTATTGTAACATTGACAACCGGTGGTGCCTGTTGCGTTTGTTGGATGGTATTGAGAGTAGCGGTGAGTGTGGCGATATTTTGAGCCATGATGGTGAAAGCGTTCATGATTGCTTCGTTGTCCATTGTCGTTGATTTCTGTGGTAATGCTGTAAAAATTCCTGTGTTCTATCTAGAAGGAAACCCTATCTGGTCAGATACAGATCCCGGTATGCTTTATCCTTCTCTTCAAGTACTTCTATTACTTGGTCGGTGAACTCGTACGCCTTTGCTACGGAGTCGTATTTGAAGATACTCCTAATTCTCAGAGCAGTGTGCTCTAGTTTATCTTCGTCGGTATGTATGATTTTTCGATAGGTGTGGATGATGATGTGTTTGTTGCGAGTATTTCGTTGGATAGTGATTGACGGACGGGGACTATTAACACTGCAACAATTGGAGCCTTCGGTGATCAAGGGCAGGGTTCCCAGTGAGAAAGCTCACGGAATAGACCAACACTAGAGGGGGTGTGTCTATCTTCGAGGTAAAGGAAATTTGAGCGTTTGTGGAATTTCAGGTCGAGGGTGTACATCCACTAGAGATTAGGGTAAAAGGGTTAGCTTGAATCCACTGTTAGGGCGACGCTAATAGTGTCCCTACAAATAGTAAGAGTGGTGAAGTTGTTGTAAGAGTTGGTTCGTAAGAACTGAGGATGAGGTATAAGGTGAGAGGCGAGAGTAGTAGTGAGTTCTGAAGACTGAAGGGTATGCGCTTTAGCGGTAATCCCAAGAGATTCGAGTTGGGGTTTCCAGTCGAACTCTGGTGCTTTTATAGGGTGTATGACTAATACAAAGAATGGTATAGAATGTTATGGAATGGGGATGCGTAAGCCTTGGTCCATGCGTTCCGTTGGGATGATGTAACTACGTATGAGTAAACCGTCGGAACAATGAGTAAGCCGTCGGAATGACATATGAAGTAATGAGTAAGCATCAGATGATAGTAATGAAGTATGAGTAATCCGGATGCGTGTAATGAAGGAATATAGAGAAAAGGTAAAGGTAAAGGTAAATGAATTGACATATCATGACAGCCAGGGGGCGAGAGGTCGGAGGAGGTGGGGGTGGCGGTTGGCCGGTGATGCGGCCCCTGTCGCCTATGATAGGGCAGAGGAGTGGCGGTTGGCCGGTGACACAGCCCTCTTGTCGTTTACGAGAGAGCAGAGGAAGGGGGTGGGGGATGGTTGCTGCTTTGCCCCTTGCCGCTCCCGACAGGGCAGTGGTGGTGGTGGGCGAGCAGGGGGCGAGGCCGCCCTCTTGATTGTTTTCGAGAGGGCGGGGAGGTTGTGGTGGTGGCTGCATGGCCCTCTTGTTCATTTTCAAGAGGGCGGGGAGGTGGTGGTGGTGGCCACGCAGCCCTTTTGTTTGTATGCGAGAGGGCAGAGGTGGAGGCAGTAGTAGGTGAGCAGGGGGCAAGACAGCCCCCTCGCCCATTTTCGAGAGGGCAGGGAGGAGGAAAAGATGTCCACACAGCCCCCTTGTTCGTTTTTGAGAGGGCATGGAGGTGGTGGTGGTTGCTGCACGGCCCCCTTGTTTGCATGTGAGAGAGGGGTGGTTGAGTGGAGTTATATTATATACAAGTGTACTAATCAATAAAATAGAACTTACTTACCTTCAAGTTTACCTTCTGCCCCTCATTGTTGTTGTTGTTGTTGTCATTGTTATTGATGAGCTGGCAATGCATGGCTTTGTTTGGTTCATGTGGCACTGTTTGAAAAAAATTATGCTAAGTCCAAAAACTTGAAGCCAAAAGATGGACTCGGAATACCATGTTACAAGTGTGAAATACTTGCTTAAGTAATCTTTGTCAGTGTAAATTTACAAGTTGTTTTGGTGTACCTGTCAACTGTACTAGTACCTCATTAGTTATTGTTGAGCATGATGGAGACACTATTAGTACTTGTACATAGCTCAAACTTGATATATGCTGTGTGCTCATATTTTGTTAGTGACCTGCTGAGTGGTTTCTATGTGATTATTTTCTATTTCAGGAAAGTTGACAGTCCAAACAAAAATAAATAATAAACTAAAAGTAACTAAAAGTGCTCTGACCTGCTGAATATTGAACTGATTGTGGTTGGACCAGTATCAATGTCAGTGCAAAAATTAGCATTATAAAAGTGCAACTGGCCGAGGCCACAAAACACAACCCGAAAATTGTTAGGCTCTGAAACCTTAGCAGAGTCCAAGTTGCCATCCAATTTCTGAATATTGTGTGAGGCTCTTTTTACACACTTACAATACATCTCGGTCAGTCACAAATCAATGGTACTAAATATTGTAATGCTATAAATTCAAGCCCGATAATACTCCATGTAATATTCAGTGAATTGTTTCTCTTTGTTTGGACTGTCAACTTTCCTGAAATAGACAATCAAAGTGCTTAGGTTCACTTATGTCTTTATGGTACTTGCCAGTGCTTAAAGTGCTTACCGGTGCTTGAACTGCTTATAGGTGCTTGGAGTGCTTAAGGTGCTTATAGATGCTTCAGGTGCTTAAAGTGCTTAAGGTGCTTGGAGTGCTTAAAGTGCTTAAGATGCTTACCGATGCTTGAAGTGCTTACTGGTGCTTAAAATTACTTGAGTGCTTATCTTTGCTTGAGTAGCTTAGTGACTTGATGTGCTTAACCTGGCTTAAAAGTGCTTAACTGTGCTTGAAAGTGCTTAACCTTGCTTGAAAGTGCTTATACAATGTTTGATATGCTTGGCTTGCTTGACAGACTTACTAATATATTTTGTGAAATAAAAATAATAAGCTTGAAATTGCTTAAAAGTGCTTAAGCTAATGTCAAGCCATTTCAAGCACCATAAGCAAACCTAAGCAGTTTCAAGCAGTTTCAAGCATTTTGGGGTTTTCCTGATGCAACCACATTTTCTTAGCCAACAACAATGACATTATGAAGGGTGATAGTACTGTTGACCTCGGCACAGCTGGCACCTCTCCTTTGATGATTCCCCAGGACATCACCATTGCTCTCACAAGTAATACTGCTGCCACTATGCACGAGGAATATAAAGCATGGATCATAGGTTTTGGGATTGAACATCAGACTGCAGGTGGCAATCCTGGTGTGCTGATGAAACTTAGTGTGGAAAATAAAGTATGCATTCTGTCTTTTGTAAATTGACATCAGAGGCAGAATAAGTATGTAATAACAAGGGCCATACAACAATTACAGACTTATAATTACCAAAAATAGAATCACATGGTGACTTCGCTGTGACATGTGACCAGCGGAGTACAATAAATTGCCAAAAAAAGGTCATGCAGTTGTGATCATGCATGTTTTTGATCCGCCCTCCTCTACATGTGCAGAAGATTCTCCCGAAAGCTGTGAATCTGGGTCCTCTCCACCAATGTCAGCTGGTTCATATGGTGACCCATTTTCATTCAGTAACTTGATGTCGTGGAGGTCGTAGCCCACCGGAGTTTTGTCGTCAAGTGTTTCAACTTTGCATGTGAGAGCATTCCGAAGATTGGGCTCAAAAGTGAGTCCGGCAGTCGATTCGGATGACCCTCGGGACCTACCCCATATTATAATTTCCTTCAATGCGAATGTATTGGAATGTGGCAGGTGTTCACGGAATTTTTCTTCTCCAATTTCAACCGTAAGATATTCTTTAAGCCCCGTGGAACGGTGGATGAGTTGGAGTTTGAGATGTCCCGACGGAGGCCCCAAGAACCTGATAGTGAACGAGCAACCACGATAACTGGCATGGAAATCACTTTCCCAGGTGCGCATGTGTTTAAACTCGAATGTGGTCCTTTGGTCGCTAACCAACTGAGAGATGTTCCAATCCAAGGTGGCCTCATGTTTCTCCGACAGCTTCCAATCGGAAACGGAGAGAATGTTTGGCGGAAGTTCAACACTGGCTGGGATCGTTTCTCTGCCCCAGTTTGAGCAGGAAACCGACCTGCATGCTGCCATGTCACCAGTCATCGTGAAAAACTGAGTGATTTCAGTCTCTGAGAGTTGTATGTCCGGGGCTATGAAGTCGATGTGGGTAACAAGTTGGTTGTTGTTTATGAGCGCACGGCGCATAGCGTCATTCCGTTCCTCCGATAGACTGAAGTGGTACCGCAGCCATTTGGAGTCGGAGTGGGTCAACTCGACAAGGTCTGCGCTACTCCAAAATTCATGACAAGCCTCAAACCCACGATGGATCCGCTCGTCAAGACCCTTTACTTCTCTCTTTAGTCGAGTTTCCATCTTTTGGAATACCTCTTGACAACGACTAAATTCTTGTTCTGAGGGAGTAAATCCTAAGACCGTCGTCCTAATGCTATTGGCCGAGGCTTTGAGTCTCAATTCCAAACGTTCACTGGGGGTAGGGGGGGCGACAGTATTGGACGCTAAGAGTGATTCCCATCCGCGTCCAATGATGTGTTTGCAGTCCAACTTTCTGGTCTTCAAATGCTTTTCATCCACTCCATCCTTCCCAGCATCTGCCACCCGTTGCAAAAACTCACTCTCCACCTCACCCATTCTTGCTTCCATCGCTAACCTCCCTTCCTCCCGTCCTTCCCATAAGCTTGCTCTCCGGCTCTTTTCCAGCTGTTCTCGCAGTCCGGCATCCAAACCATATTCGGCGACAAAAACCTCAAAGCTCATTCTCAGCTTCTTCTCCCATTCATAGACCTCATCAAGGAGTATTTCCTCTATCTGCTCCTGCTCCTGTATTAGCAATGTCTCCACCACATTTCGTTCCTTCCCTTTAATCTCAATGCCTTCCACCTCAAGCACCTGATCTACATCCCTATGCAACCACTCCATATAGTCCATGGTCCATTGCCCTCGGACAAGGATGAGATCGCGAACCTTCCGCTCCAGCCGTCCTTGTTTCAGGTATTCATGATCGCGCATCTTATTAAAGGATATATCTCTCCCGGACTTCTCCTTTCCTCTCGCATTGGTGCTCCCTCCCCCCCGTGCCCATTCACTTCCTTCTTTCTGCATTTCACTTTGTGTCTCTCCTAATTTCAATGTCCAGTCATTCTCGAGAACATCATCATTCGGGCCTGGACGGCTGATGCCGTAGTTCACTTGATTGATGATAGATTGGTAATGATTCTGGAGGGCCCTTCGTAAAGTAGCATTTCCTGTGATTGGATCGTCTTTGTGCTTTATCGGGTGTCCAATCTTTGTCCTCAATACGCCATGCTCCAGATCGACGGTTACCGCATCGGCAGAATAGAAACATGCCGTTTCTGAACCTGTGGCATTCCCACCAATTTTGATATCCTCCGCATAGACTCTCGTAGTTCTCTCTGTGTGGTGAAATATCGTGATGTACAGGACATGTTCACCAAGTTGAAGTTCAGACTCAGCTTTGGAAGTCGCGTCGTACCTGCGTGTGAGAGTGTAGTACAGAGTCAGAGCCTGAGTGGGATCACTAAACCGCTTCAAGAGTCCAGTGTATGAGGTGATCGTATTGAGGAACTCGGGTTCGCGAACTAACAGGAGGATCCTCTCTTTCTCTATATGCTCGGCGGAACTTGTGCATGTAGGAAATGGTGAGTGCTCGTCGAGCTTGAGTTTGAGTTTGAGGGCAGGAGCGTCGTCGGCTGTGGGATTGAGTCCCCAGAGAATGATGCGAAGGACAGATAGTCCTGCTTCAAGGCTGACCCAGATAAGTGCTTCCGCCGATGACTCAACGCCTTGGACTACACTGAAGCAGCCGATATATCCCGCAACTGAAGCAACGATTCCGACAAAGAGGAGAACAAGGAATATCCCCCTTAAAACTAAACTACCGCACGAGTCGATGATCCGGCTTTGAAGCAACTTCAGCTCCTGCTGTTTCTCTGCTTCAGATTCATCCTGTCGGGTTGGATAAGCGAATTCTACTTCTTCCTCAACCCCTTTCTCCAGATCGATATCTTGAGCGAAGGATGTAGCTTGAGAGACACGCTCAATGCTATGTGAACTACGATTTACGGAACTTGTCGAGTGTGTGTGATCTGGAGTGACAGATGGAGGAATGGGAGGAACCAAGCTCTCAGGGCGGGGACGGCGACCATCGTCGTTTGAAATTCTGTCGTCAATTGGGCCATCAGTGGTTGATGCTGCAGGGGCATGATTGGTGGACATACTCGACTAAAGGCACAAGTTTGTGCCCCAATAGAATGGAACAACGCCAGTCCAGCGAGTAACGGGTCCAGGGTGACTTTTCATCTACACAAACACCGAAGCCCTGTAGTTGTGCCTCATCCAGACCATTGAGGATGAGTTGCTTTCTCATGATCTCCAACAACCTACTCTGTATCAGGAGCTGGACCATTGTTACGGTAAGAAACCCACCGAAAGCCCTGACGACGGGGAATGCCCAGCGATCGAAGTTATTGAGCCGGTTGTGCCTGTGAAGGTTGAGGTGGATGTAAGGTGTGATACTGATGATGCAGGAAATGGCGGTACTTAGGATCATCATGAGATTCCATGGCCAAGTTTTCGAAGATACAGTGACCCTGCTGCTATCTTCTATATGGAGCTCCTTCATCATAGACTGGAGCCGCTTCTGAGCAAAGTGGCTTTTCTGATCCTCGTCGAGCATAATGAGCGACAGATTCTTGCCTTGAGGTTTGAACCCCGCGTCTGCAAGGATCCAGGCCCCATTGAGTTTCAGCCACGGAATAGATAATAGCCGCTAGAAAGGTTTTGAAACCGGCCCTCGCCACCCCAAGACTGCCAAAGATGGACATGGGCGTCGCTGCCGCATAGAGAAAGCCATCTGTGAGAGCTGAGGCAACATGATCTTCGCACTGCTCCGTGCCAAGCAGAGGGAGAAGAGCTGAAATGTCTTGTATTCCTCCGGTAAGCGTGCCACCGATCAGGCTCCCACCAGAATTCATAATGGAGATCGACTGACGAACAGTTAATGCTCAGCCCAGGAATGACTCATCGAATACACACTGGAGTTGTTATAGAAACTTGAGAGCCAAACAAACTAAGTATCACAAGTCCAATTAATGGTATCCGGAAGATACTACAACTGGGTCTACTCACATACAATCCTTTCGACTGTATCTGGTGTACCAACGTCGCTGTGGTTGCCTATGGACCGTCTGTCTGGAAGCGAACAGGAAAATATCCACAGCTCTTAAATTTATAAGGCCTCGAGGCTTCGCACCAGCGTCTTGCCAGTGTCTATCCGGGAGCTGTGGCCCGCGCTCCCAGGTTGCAGTCTTGAAAATGGTGAGAATGCCAAACGACTGCAGTATGTACCATTCCCAAACGAGTGAGTGAGCTTGAAATATGTGGATACGAGGCTATTCCGTTGCGGAAGAATGAGGTTCTGAGATTGCCTGCACCGACGAGAACATCCGTCCGGAGCAACTTGAACAAGCCGAACTTGAACGTGTGAGGCCTTACATCAGCAAAAGCTACAGATCCTTACTGGTCGACTAAAAAGACAATGTTTTATCTGAGTTTCAAATTCAATGTTGAATATAAGATCCTCTACACAATGCTAAATGTGAGACTTCAATTATAAATATGTGGCCTAAGTAAAGTTGAATCTGAAATTTTGGTTCTGGTTTGAGGGCCCCTATTTGACCTATTTAATCTAACTTTTATGATATATATCCCAGCTAGACTCTGAAAGAGACCTTTGCTTTGCTCAGGCCTCTACTTGACCTGTGAGGAGAATGAGTATATGATCTGATTTTCCAACTTGAAGATGGATATCCACCCTACTGACTAGTGTTCCCAAAGTTCAGTTTGGTCTGGTTTTGGCCTTTTTTTTGAAACCCCAAACCAAACTTTGGAGTTTGGTTCAGCCAAAGTTCAAACCAAACCTTGGAGTTTGGCTCCACAGCAGTTTGGTTTGGGTTTCAAACCTGAACTCTTACCATATATAGTAATTAGTTTGGTTCCCAAGGGGTTTTTGGCTGAACCAAACTCAGAGTTCAGTTTGAGTTTGCCAAAATCCCAAACCAAACCCAAACTTCGGAGTTTGGTTTGGGTTTGAACTGAATTTCAACAGTTTCAAACTGAACTTTGGGAACACTACTACTGACCCATGAAGTCCTCCCTCAGACAGAGACCTGTGAGATGTTTTATTTAATTTTTAGAAACAATATATTCTTCGACCCCCACCTCAGATTGATCGTGCCTGTCATCCACCCCATGTGGTTTTTCGGCCTCCTCTTTCTGTTCCCTTTCCTTTCCTGTCTTGCACTGCCTCCACACTATCATATCGTGACACCTAACACCGTGTCACCCCTGTCTCACCCGCTGCATTCCATATCAGTAAACATCTGCAGGCACCACCCTTGCTGTTGTGTCTCACCTGCCACTGACTGCAATGCCTCTGCTATCCACTCAACAGAACAGTAGCAGCAGAAACATATCAAAAAAAAACTTCCTCTGCTATGCCAAACCAGCCAGCAGTCACCTCTGTTATCTCCATATCCACCGTGACTGACTCACGATCTCATCACCGAGCAAGTCTCACTCTGTTTTCACATCTATCTCTAATCATGGTGTCATTCATGCCACCATGTCGAATCATTGACAACTACTGACTTCTTTCTCCAACATTCTTCCCATGCCAGGCTCCGCCACCATAACAGGCCTCATGCCCTGCCATAATAGCCAGTGTGCCAGCACTGACAGGCCTCGCACTGTCACACTAGACTGTGAAATCATACTTGGCATCACTGACAGCTCAGGTATCCAAATTGCCAACAGCATTGTGCTGTATTTCCTGTCCCTAGGCAAACCTGCACCCAAAGACGGCTGTCTCTATTTTGTCAGTGGCAAGTTGGCTTCCATGGAAAGCAGTGTATGTGTAGGTGATGGTTTCTCTGCCGATGACTATGATTTCATAGTGGATGCCAACATCGTGAGTAGCCTTTGTACTACCCTATTTCTCATCTCACAATGGCCCAGATGTGTCCCATGCCTGAGAGCTATGATTATCAACCATTGCTTCCTGTCGTGACACTGGCTGGTATGGTGAGTGTCAAATCCCCACTGGTGGAAACCTGCCATGGCTAAGTAAATGACAGGGCACTGAAAAGATAGATGAACACAGGTTTAGTTGCGACATCAAGCATTGGGTGGCCAATCAGCAACGAGAGGGTCATTTCATCTGCTCCTTCCCCTGTGAAAACAGACACTTCAGTGAAAAGGTGCCTCTGCCTTGCCATTCCAGTTTTTTTTCAATCTCAGGCTCCATCAGAGGCAACACCATGGGCCCAGACGACAAAGATCTCACCAAATAGCTTACTGTTGAGGTGAGGAAGGTTGCCTTTCTTGGCCCAGATCCAACCACAATTCTGACTTCCATGCCTAAAAAAGGTGAGCCTACCTGTCGCAGCTTGCATCATCTTGACCTGCTGTTCCAGTGAAAACGCCCCACTTCACCTGGACTATGAAAACAAATGACAGCACAAGCCCAAAATCAACAGGGCCCCCGACCGAGACAGAGAAGAAGAGCCTGATTTGTATCAAAGAAATCACAAACGAAAACACCAACAAGGATGACTCAAATGAGACCATGTCAGATAACTCTCAATTTGCAGAAGGTTCTTCAAAAAAATGTAAAATTTGAAATCAAAGTCTCACCTCTGTTTTTTTTGTAATATCACATAATCTATTTTCTCTCTCTCTGCAACTTCATTCCTGACTGTCTACCACAATGCTGATCTTTGACTATCAAAGAAAAAAAATGTGGGCGACAACAATGTCAAGATTCAGCATATAATGCCATGCAAAAGAAAAGACAACAACAAAGAGCAGGCCATCAGATACCCTGTAGTCCTGTCAATGGCAAATATTGCTCTCACAGTTTACTATGTAGTTTCTAAATCAATTGTTTAATAGAATCTGATGGTGACCAGTGCTCGCAAGCTACTGATCACCAACACAATGTCTTCACCCAGGCCCCCGACTCTGTCGAAAAACTGTGGTGGGACATCTTCACAGCCGATATGCGAAAAAACAAGTGGCCAGCTCCGGTGTGGAAGAACTGCAACTATTGCAATGCGCCTCTACTGCAAGGAGAGAGCAAATCATTTTGTTGCTCAGGAGGCCGCAACATCACTCCCTCACTCCTGCCGATGCCCACCAGGATCCAGGAATTGGCCGATGCTCACCCCGGTGAAATATCTACAACATCAAGAAAACTGAATAACCTGTTTTGCCTGACTGCCATTGGCTCCAGCAGAGGATTCAATCATTTCCAAACAGGTATTCACTGTCTGCTTCCTGTGCTTCGTGCTCATCCCTACTCCTTCATCAGGCATGGACTCTGTCTCTGTCACAGGCCGTGTCTACCACCGCATTTTTTACATCACTGATCACACACAGGCCTTACACTGGTATCTGTATGATAGTCACAACCGAAGTCGAGAAGCCAGAAAGCAAAGTGTACCCGCCCATTGGGTCATGTTGGTCAACAAAGATCTCCATGATCATAACCCCTATGTCAACTACCTTTGTTTTTTCGCCTCTTGGCCTGAAGACATGTCTACTGTCCTTGAGATCACTGACCACTCCAGCAAGGGCGACTTTGCTACCCTTTTGCATCCAGCTAATACCACAATGGTCCACCCACAGAACATACTCATATGGCATGACAACATGTGTGAACCTACCTTCATCCCCATCTTCAGCTGCCATTATGAGCCCCTGCAGTACCCACTACTCTTCCCTCATGGAACAGCCAGTTGGGGTCTTCAACAAAACAATGCGGACAGACAAATCACAACCCTGCCTTTTACTCAAAAACAATGGTATAAACTCTGACTGTTAACCGAAGAATGATTTCTCATTTTCGGACACCTCACCTGTGAGTACCCATGTGACATGTATTCTCACATCGAAGAAGAGAGGTTAAACTTAGACATATCGCTGCTGCTGCTGACAACACACCCATCGATATCCCACTGCCCTCCAGTTTTTTAGGGTCACAAAAATGAACCTCAGCACAGACTGCAGATGCCCTTGCAC
This sequence comes from Hygrophorus pudorinus, assembly GCA_003314045.1. Classification (NCBI taxonomy): domain Eukaryota; kingdom Fungi; phylum Basidiomycota; class Agaricomycetes; order Agaricales; family Hygrophoraceae; genus Hygrophorus; species Hygrophorus pudorinus. Next base: position 21,209 of record QLPF01000030.1, read on the forward strand.
TTGCCTGTGAATATGGGCCACCCTCACTCTTCATCACCATGATGTGTAATCCTCAATGGCCTGAGATAACAAGCCGGCTACGACCTTATAAACTTGTGTAGGGCTAATTAAAGCCCTAGTACAAGTTGAAGGAATCTTATAAGAACTGAATACTCACTATGCACTAATCACAGATCCAAATCAGTATATTTGGGTAATGAATGTTATGCAGTTATATGAGTGTGGTAGTAGTTATATTTATAGTTATCGTGCGACACGGACAGCGTACTATACAGTTGTTTGTACATGTGTACATTGTGGCACATGTGTCCACGGTAAATAATGATAATAAAATAATAAACAAAAGGATAAGGAAATTAATGAAAGTAACAAGGAATCATAGATTCCTTACACTCTTCCCCCCTTTAAGAGAAAGTAATATGCTAAATTAGCATGGGCCCATGAGGGTGTCAGGATCGACGACGTGTTCCGGAGGCTCGGGCGTAGGCTCGATGCGCCTGTTACAAGGCTCTGGCAGAAGCTCGTCTGCCGAGTCTTGGTCGCCTTCTTCAGCGTATATCACATATGCGTTGTCGAGGATCTCCTCGATGGGTTTGTTGTCTTGGAAGACAGAGAGGGCATTAAGCTCCTCGATGGATGCAACAGCACAAATATATTTTGCTGTCATAGGCTTGACGCCACGTTTAAGCCGTTTTCCATATTTTTTAATTGGCTTAGTGCGCCGTTTCTCGACACAAGCCAGAGGTGGTGCTAGCATAGAGGCTAGCGATACCATAGAGCTGGTAGCAGATGCCGATGAGGCAGGGATGGTAGTGGTAGAATCCACAGGTGATGTGGGTCTGCCAGCTTCAGCACATGCAAGGATGGCATGTTCTGCATAGCCACGGAACATGGCCTCATAGACAGTAGCGTCTAACCCACATTGGTAATAGTGGGTGGCAATGACAGCTTCGTCGAAAGGTTTATCGTTGGGGAAGTGACGAGCTTCCCAGAATCGGGGAACGGTGTTTGGGGTGACCAAGCCCAAGTATTGGCCGTTGCCAAGTATTTCAAGAGCTTTAAGCTCGAATGCTCTGCGAGTAGATCCAGTGGGCGCGCTATCCTGAAGGAATTGCCACACTGCTAGGTCATCCGATCAATATCGGTTTTTGTCATCACGACAAATTGCCTTAGGCACGTTGTTATGGTTGATGACCAGCTTATCGACTGGATATTGGGCTTGTTGGCCCGTAGGTGGTAGCACCTTGGCTTGCAATGCCAGGGTTATTAGCGCTCATTGAGTGAGCAACCATTGGTCAAACAGAATTTTATATGCCTCTTCGGCAAGTACCCTGAAAGAGGGATGAGCAGGGCCAATGGCCGGAGGCTGGGCTGAAGAGCCTTTCTTTGTGAGAAAGAACTCTGGGCCTTTAATGTTTCTCCACAAGGAGTTGGGGTATAATAACGGGTGACCGCCGGCTCCTAAGGCTACAGGTAGGCCATTTCGGAATAGCCTCATAGGCATAAGTGGTCCAATGACCGATGATGGTTTTACCTTCACTTTGAAGGAGCTAATTTTGCCGCTAGGCAAGGGTTTCGTTTCCCTAATGGGGCCGGCTGGTTTAGGAGGGACTACGAATCGAGCAATATTTGCAGTCTGAGTGTAGGATGGTCCATCCATAGGCTGCATGACAACCGGTAGTGGCCTGGGGTGGGACTGCTCTATAGAGTGGGTAATGGCCGTGTCGTACTCTAAAGAGTACAGTTGGTCGATGGTCATACCCTCATAGGGTTCATCATTGATGCAAGGATAAGTCGCATGTGGTACGGGCATGGTAGAGCCAGACTGGGCATATTCCCTTGATTTACCCTTGGTTGGGGTAGGAGGTTGGACCTCAATGCGAGCTTGCAACGAGGGCTGAGTTTCACTTTGAGCCTGTGAGGGCACGGTGTTGGCCTGAGCCGATAGCTGTTTTTCCAAACTGGCTATTTTGTCTTTGAGCCTTCGCTCTTCATCGTAAAAGTCATCGATTTGGTTGCGCAATTGCACATTATCTTTGTGCACGTCAGCGCAGCCACAATCATAGCCTTGTTCCTACACCGATTGGTGAAGTTGTTTGTGCCAATAAGCATGTTGCTTTTCATACAGGGCTTCGGCAGCCCCACTATCGTGTTGTGCCACCAGGTGGGCGACATAATCGATGCACGGATTGCATCGTTTGGGGTGCACTAGTACGTGCAGCGTAGGGTCCATTTTCATTGGAGGTAGGACACGAGCGGTTAAGCTCGCGATTGTGGGGGTTTCCTCGCGTCTATGATGCGAAGAGCATGAATGATGTCCCGAGGGACTGGAGACTTTGGCTGTTAAGCCTTTTTCTTTACCGTGTGAGCGGGATCGGGACTGTGAGCTTGACCCACAACTGGGCGATCGGTGGGGGCTTCGGTAGGACATGTGTATACTAGGTGAGGAAGATTGCAGCGGAGCTGTAATCGACCTTTTATACCTGTGGGCATCGGAGCTTGAATGCCACACTATGGTGTTTGGTGGGTATTTGCCACATTGCTGTATCTGGTAGGCAATTGCCACACTGCCGTATTTGGCATTCGCTCAGTTGCGACTTGTCATGCTTTCAGTGTGCTTGTTCCGGGATAACTCCCGTGGTGTAGATACTCCGTGGAGTTCAAGATAGCGGTCAAGAGCCGATAGCTCAGCCACTGCGGCTAAGGGTTCTCAGGTGTAATCACCATAGGCCCATTTGATCTTAAATGATAATTTGGGGCACCACTTATGGCCAATTATCTCGTCTACGATCCATTCGTGGTCCAGGTCTGCGCCGAAGTCATAAAACGCGTCGGCCTCCCTCTTAGGGAATAAATCATCATGATTAGGTAGGCTTTACCGCCTATAGGGATGATAGGATCGTCTCTCCTATGTGCGTTAGCATGATATGTTTGAGTTATGCGGCTAGCTATTATAGCATCGTGAGCCGCCTCAAGGTTCTGTATCGCTTGTTCAGCGAATTGCTTAACACCTTTGTAGGGCGTATCCGATATAGGATTATTTAACATAGTTGGCATCCAGCCGCTATTCAACTCGAAAGGTGCAAAGCTCGACAAGCTATTTACTGTAGAGTTGAATGCAAATTCTATGGATGGCAACTTGTCATTCCAATCGGTTTGATTATTGTTTACAAAGGCGCAGAGTGCCTGATTGATTGAACATATTGAACATTCCGTAGCACCATCTGTTTGAGGATGGAATGCTGTTGACATTAATAGCTTTCCACCAGTAATACAGTGTAATTCTTTCCAAAATTTGGAAGTAAACTTAGAGTCTTTGTCGGAGACTATCGATTCTGGTAATCCGTGTAAACGGACTATTTCTCTATAGTAGAGCTCAGCTACTTCCGTAGCTTTTACCGTGATAATGGTAGCTATCAAATGTAGCATAGATGTTAATCGGCATATGACTACCATTATGTAGTCATATCCGTTACTTTCAGGGAGCGGTCCTATAAAGTCAATGCCTACTGAGGCCCATGGCCGATTAGGAATTGGTAGACTATGTAACAGTCCCGCTGGGCGCTGATTACTTGTCTTTATCATTTGGCATTTGCCGCATGATTCACAGAACGTGATCGTATTGCATGTAATTTTGGGCCACCAGTACCAATTTCTAAGGTACTTTAGGGTCTTATCGTGGCCAATATGGCCTAATACGCTGTGAGCGTTATCAATTATTACTTTGGGAATCCTCCTCCCTCTCCATAATGCGTCTGGGATGCACAATACCGTTTTATTTTCACGACTTGTCGTGTATAATTTTTGTCCGTCAAGCCAATAGCTTGTGTATTGCGCGGGAGCCACTATTATTTTGTTGAGGAGGCTATCCTCTTTGTAATATTGGCCTAATTGAGCCATTAAATCACTTGATGATTCCAAGTGAATTGGCACTGTTTCAACGGGTTGAATAGAAGGTTTAGCTATCACCTTTCCTCATGCTGCCACGATTATTGGCTTGGGGAAACCTGATTTTAGTTCATTCTTACGGTGTTCCGTCGTGAAGTCCCTGCTAGGGTCTATCTGTGCGTCTACATTGACATAATCACTCAGCAAGTGTAATTCTGATGATTCGTCGGTGATATAATACCGGGATAAGGAGTCTGCTACCTTGTTCAGGGTTCCTTTGGTGTAAACCAAATCATATTCGAAGCGGGATAGGAATTCCCACCACCGTGTCTGTCTATCAGACATGTGTATCTTCAATTTGAAGAAGGTCAATGCCTTATGGTCGGTTACCACGATAAATCATCGTCCAATGAGCTTATCTTCCCATTTGATTAAAGCCTCTAATATGGCTATTAATTCGTGTTCCCATGTATGATAATTACACTGAGCTGGTGTGAATTTCTTGGATAGGAATCCAGCTGGATGCACTTTGTGCCACTCCGGTCCTTGACTGTAAAGTGCTCCAATGCCCCTTGCAGAGGCATCACATACAACCCAGATAGGGTCAGGTTTTTGTGTATCCACCGGTTTTAATATCGGTGTATTACAAGTAATGATTTTTATCATTTCAAAACACATTTCGTGTAATGGAGCCCATACAAAGGGTCGATGATTATGGGTCATACCTGATAAAGGGCTAGTATACCATCATCGGTAATTATGTGACCTAAACAGTCCATTTGCGTGGAATATAAGTGCACTTTTTTAGCACTTAGAAATAGTGACTTTCGCACAGCTTGTCAAAGACAAGCTGTAATTGCTGTTCATGATTCTCTAGACCATTAGAGAATATGAATATATCATCCAGATATACATGGACAAATCGTCCTATATATTCTCGGAATATAAACATCATTAAACATTGAAATGTAGAAGGCGTGTTACAATCGCCTTGTTGAACTATGTAGCTTACGAATGTACCAAATACGGTAGCAAATGCTGTTTTGGGCACATCTGATTCTCTGATGCGTACTTGCTCGTATGCATCAGACATGTCCAATTTGGTATGGTACATACCGCGAGCCACATCATGACAGATACTGTCTTGATCTGGGAAAGGAGTGATGTCCTTTATGGTATTTTCATTGCGCTTGCGCGCATCTACCACGGTTCTTAACCGTCTGTCTTTCTTGTAGATGCATAATAGCGGAGCTGCACTATCTGTCGTGGTTATCAGTATTGCACAAGCGTTCGTGTCTATCAACGGCTGTCTGCCAGCATGCTTATGGTGAATTTGTGTGTCCACTTGTTCACTTGGCTTTTTGCCATGATCTACCATTGGCTTTTCATTGTGACCTTCAAGTCACTTCAGCTTTGGATCCTTGCTGGGTCCTGCTACCGCACTGCGGTGTAGTTTAGCTGGTATAGCTGTAGGCTGGTTAGTCCTTTTTATTGGCATTTCCAGGCCAGCCTGCGGTCTTACCATGACCGTTTCTCCCTCTTTGCCTTTGCCGGCAATATTATTTATTATAGCTTTTTGGGCTATGACCATGTTGACAGCTCTTTTTATCTTAGAAGCCGTATTAGCTTCGACTTTTATGTCCACCATTGGTGGTTTATATAGCTGTATTAGCTTCTTCCCCCCTTTTGGGGAACCAAAGTCGCCTGTATGCTCGACATGGCGTTCACCATTTATTATAAACGCTGTGCGTTTTTCCTCTCTGAAGTTGAGCATGACCTTATGCTTGCACATAAATCCTGATCCTAGTATGATATCATACTGGTCTAGGTTTGCTACGTCTATGTAGTGTTCGGCATTGAACTTGCCTAGTTCTAACTCAGCTCTATAGCCATAGTTAATTCGAGAGCGACTGTCTCGGGTTGCTATTTGCAGACCTACTGGGTTTTCCAGTTCAAAGGGTATTTCACCCATAGCGGCTAGATAGTCCAGGGATACCTTGTCAGTGGTACAGCCAGTGTCTATCAGGACATGCACTTTATATCCGTTGATATAAATATATCCGTTGATATAAATATATCCGTTGATATAAATATATC